>PVIJ01008755.1:0-71797 GCA_004024925.1 Scalopus aquaticus
TTTCCATAGTGGTTGGACTAGTTCACATTCCCACCAGCAGTGTAGAAGAGTTCCTTTTTCTCCACATCCTTTCCAGCATTTGTTGTTGCCTGTATTTTTAATGTGTGCCATCCTCACAGGTGTGAGGTGGTATCTCATAGTGGTTTTGATTTGCATTTCCTTGATTATAAGTGATGTTGAGCATTTTTTCATGTATCTGCTGGCCAATCTGTTTATCTTGTCTTTCACTTTCTTCGCGTTGAGGGATGTGTCTTTCAAGATTTTGCTGAGATGTATGTCGTGTAGAGTTTTGCCTGTATTTTCTTCCATACATTTTATGGTTTCAGGTCTTACATCCAGGTCTTTTATCCATTTTGAGTTGACTTTTGTGCAGGGTGTGAGGCAGTAGTCTAGCTTCATTTTTTTGCATGTGGCTGTCCAGTTTTCCCAGCACCATTTATTGAATAGACTGTCCTTGTTCCATTGCATTTTCTTTGCTTCTTTGTCAAAGATTAGTTGTTCATAGATATATGAGCCAACCCCTCCTTTCTGTGAAGTACTCATTTGAATACCCTTGCTCATTTTCCTGTTACAGAAACAGAGTGGTCCATAGAAACAAAGAGGCAGAGATCCAAAGGAAAACTCCATGGTGTTCCCTGGAGCAGAGGCAGTGATTTATCAGGAGAGCACTCAGTCATGTTTAACCTCAGCAGGTTTTTAAAATGTTGGATTCCTCAGGAAAATGCTGATGTGCATGAAAAACAAGCAAGTATCATTCATTTCTGATGATCTTTATTGTTGAGGATCCTAGTACCTCCCGGGCTGCTAACATGTGTTCTAAGGCTGAGCAAAGCTTCCCATTTGCATCCCAGTGTTTCAATCTTCTAGGAAAGCTGTTTAACAAAGAGCCCTCCCATGAAGTTGGCTTGGAGGAATAAAGCTGAAAGATGATTTCACTAATGCAACTTTAAAATTTAGACTAACGTTTAACTTACAGCCCAGAAGATTTGCATTTTCTGACAGCTTGAACTAGGCCTAGATTCAGATACTGAAGGTTTTACCATTTTCCTGAAACATTATTACACAAATAACAGAATTTGTATAGTTGAAAAAAATTGAGAAACAACATTAGATAGACAAGTATATGCCTGCTGAACCTCCACTCTGCATTTCTGACATTGTTTTGTTCAGAAGTATTTTAGGAATAAACTGACAGGAACTCAATTCATGCCAGCTTACACTGAAACATCCAAGGAACTGATTTGCTCATATAATTGACAACAGAAAGACCAGCATCAAGCATAGCTGGGTCTAGGGTTTCTGCAAATGTCAAGTGTTAGAAATTTATGATTTTCAAATGCTTCAGCACAGACAGTATGAAATTATGTGTGTGTTGATTAGGTTAAAATTCTAGGGACAATCTGTAGCCCTAAAGAAAGAGTACATAAAAATGGGAACCCATGGGGACTCCCCGATGGTGCAGGGGTTAAAGTCTCAGCACTATCAAGCTTAGCCAGGCACTGAGGCCTGAGTTCAATCCAAATGGTGCAGCAGACCTCTCCTGTCTTGCCTGCTGCTCCCCTCAGCAGTGTATTTCAGTAGAAACACCTGTTCTGCTCCCCACTCTGTCTCTGGTGAATCTTCTCACCTCCCCACCCCACCCACCCCCACACCTCTGGCCTACACCCCATTCTTGTATGCATACATAAAAATCTTAAAAAAAAAAAAAAAAAAGGGAACCCGCAAGAGACAACTGCATGCATGTCTATATCTGTACCTCTACCAACACCAGAAGCTTTGCAAATTAATACAGGGACTCAGTCATCCAGTGCAGGTTATCCATGTACTTGCTTTTCCTAAGGCTTTCTTCCTTCCAACCACCCTATCCCTAGCTGATCTCCTGCTGATCACCATTCCTCAGGAAATTTGCAAGCACTGGGTGATTAAACAACGTCAAAAAACTTGCTGCTGCAGGATTCCTGGGAGGGGTGTCGTCAGGCTAATGAGCATTATGAATCACTAAGCAGAAAATGGTATGCCACTTCTCACATTCATTTGACTACAGAACTATTTGGTATTTCCCCCTCAAGAAATATCTTCTGAAACCAATAGTCCAAGGAAATTGGTTTGAAAAACACTGCTCTCTGGGCCTAACTGGCCTTCCTTTCTTTGGATTCTGTGAGATTAGTATGTAATAAACACATCTCATTAAAATTTATCTTTTTTTCTTTCTTTGATTTACTCCCAAGGTTTGACTACTGGCCTTGCCTTTTATTGACTGTGTGACTTTAAACAGTTATCTCAGTCTTCCTGAGACCCATTTTTCCTCCACCATATAAGGATAGTGCTTATCTCCCGAGGATGTTCAAAAAATCCAGTGTATAATGTATAGCACAGTACTTGGTATATCGGTGGTGTTTAATAAAGTGTATCTTCTTTCTTCACCAATTAATATCATAAACTCTTTCCAAAAAGTAGACATCGCTCGACACCCTATGACGCTGCCACCATTCTATGTCCTTCACAGACTAACGTTTACTAAACGCATGAACGAATCATCAGTGCCCTTCTGAAGTCACATTCCTGAGGCACGCAAATCCAGGGTCGACAGCCCATGACAATGTGATGGACTCGTAAATGGAAAAATTCTGGCGCTTACAATTTATTCTCTACCAGACGAATTTTTACCAAATCCCCCACAAAATACATCTCTCTGTCTTGCTTTCTAAAAGAACTAAGTGTTCCAAGTCTTTGCTTAAGGACACTGATGACAGAATGTTGCCTTTCTAATTCAGGCAGATGGATGGTCCTAATGCAGAAAGCAAGAAAACAGAGAGAACAATCAGTCCACAACATGAAAAACCAGCACGTGGACTCTGGAACCAGGCCACATGGGTTTGAATCAGACTCAACCACATGTGACCTTGAAGTGGCTCTTAACTTTCTCATGCCTCAGTCTTTTGTCTGAGCACTTACTTGTCAGGCTATGGTGAGGATTAGTTAGTGACAGAGGACTCAGAGCTTAAGTTACCAGCAATGCTTCTTAAGTACAAAATAAATATTGGCTGCTGTTATACTTAGAGTAATTGACATTATTGTTAGTATTCAACATAAACCCTTCTCAGTCCTGTTCAACACTTCTCTCATCTATCTGTCCTCTAATCTCACAGATGAAACCGAAGAGACTCACAGCAATACAGAATTACTAAAGAAACTTTATTCAGAGAACAAGTGTGAAATTTTCTTTTTATTGGTATTAAAAGGGAATTTTAAGGTTGTAACAGCAGCTCTTTATTCTGCGAAGGAAGTAGTTACTGTAATGATGTACTTGGAGCCACATGGCTAGTTAGCACCTTCCTTTCCATTGGAAAGCCATGAAATCTATTATGCTCCCTTAGGAGCACCATTTTCAATGAGAAATTGTTGCATTTGTAAAGAACATATTGACCATGATAGAAAGATTTTATCCACATCTACACAATGATGACAAAATTGGACATGACTAAACGGCTTGGGCAGTCCAATTCTCAGGAACAAAACCTAGAAACAAATGTCATGATACCCATAAAAATGCTTTGATGTGCCACAGGACGCCAATCTCAACCTTTAATTCACATTCCAGTGTAGGTAGCCTTGAAGGTGTTTCAGATCAGTGGCTTTCAAATATTTTTGGCAGAACCATCCTTTTCTCAAACAGAATCTTACCTGGACCCTAAAGATGTAAATAAAAACAAAAAATATTGCTGAGACACTCTGGGTTGAAACCGTAGTGGTTTCAGCCAGCAGTGTTGTCCCTGAGCTCTTCAAGGAATTTTCCAGGTCTCATGAAAGTATAGAAAGTCTTAAGTTCCCCAACCCCACCAACTCAGAAACCAACTTGAGTAACATCAGGGAAAGTGGGGGGTAGTGGGGGAGGGTGTTGTAATGGAAGGAACTGTAAATTATCTCCAAAAGACTGATGACTCTCTAAAGGGACTTTTTACAATTGGATCATGCCAACTTCTAAACCACATTAGACTAAGCAGCATTAATTTTTTTCCCTCTAGCCTGTAAGTGAGGCTCTTAAGGAATATCAGATCAGCTCTGGGAAAATTTAAGAAACTACATTTTCTCAATCCATTTCAGTTCTAATTTAAGTAAATTTGCAACCCTGTGTGCTTTCTAACATCTTTCTCATTCTAGATCAAGCTTTCTCTACCTCAGCTCTATGGGCATTTGGGGCTGGAACTTCTTGCCAGTGGGACAGAGAGCAGCTGTCCTGAACATTGCAGGATGCGTAGCAGCATCCCCGGCCTCTGCGCTCTAGATTCGAGTAACAAACCCCAAGCCACCTCTAGACATTGCCAAAGTCCCTTGGGGAGCAAAATCACCCCACTTGAGAACCTTATTCTAGACTAGCTCCTTCCAGACCATTTGCAATGCTGGCAGGAGAAATCTACGACACAAACCTTCCTGGCTTGAAATACTTCCATTCATTCACTCAGCCATGTGAGTACTGGATACTGGGACTTACATAGCTCCACAAGCCTTCAGAGGGCGCCCTTTGACCCTGTGCCCTCTAAGAGGTCAGAGTCACCACCCTTGGTGCCTTGACTTCCTGAGCCCTCTACCATGCCAGTCATCAGGTAATACCCTCAAGTTTGTTCCTACTTTTGGGACTTTGTATCTGCTTTACTGCATAGCTAGAATGTCCTGTCTCAATTCATCCACTCCCTTGGGAGTCTCTTTCTTAAAAACTTGGACAAAGTTCCATCCATGTGCTAGATTCTGTGGATAAAGTTAGCAACCAGACAATTCCTGGTCTACCAAGACTTATCTGCACAATACAAACATCTCTCTCTAGACCTATTCCACTCTATTATAATTTTAAGTTGACTCATCTGTTTCTGCCCAGAGATTAAAATGTCTCAAAGATCTATTAGAAGAATGAATCTGGTAGGCTAATATTTTCCAACATTCATACATTTCCCCAAAATGCAAATTTTTTAGCACTACAACAATAATAGTGTTAAATGCCACTGAAGAGGTGAAAAAAAGAAAGAAACAGAATCCTCAAAGGAATAGTCAATTGGGGAAAAAAAACTAAAACTTCTTCTAAAACAATGAAAGAACAGTCAAACAATAGATATTAGGTTGGATAAGTGAGTAATCAACTAATTTCAGTTCTACTGATTTTTAAGTTGCTGGGAAAAATAACCCTGGTTGAAGCTAATTTTGAGCCTTCTCTTCAAAAGCTTTGTACCAGCAAAAGTTATGTATTAGTCTAAATCTCCACTGGCTTCTCTAAATTTGTGTCCAGACAAATTGCAAACATCACACCATCCAGTGGTCACTGGGAGTCTGCTTTTAACAGGCTGATTGATTTTTATAATGTTCCAGGCAATTTCAAGTTGTCAGTAAGAACTAATTCTGTCTCGTTACTGCCTTCACTCTTGGCAGCTCTGTGACCGCTTATTGGTTTTTGTCTTCATGTTCATTTTCTTCTGCTAATTCTAAAGCCTTTTTCCCACTCCAGTCCCATTCAAAGGTCTGAAGTATAATCATAGGGAGCCCCCAGCACAATTACAGGTGATAGCACCAGCTCTTTTCATGGGCCCCAAAGTTGAACCCCAAAGGCCCATACCCCGCAAAACCTTCTGCCAAACCTAAATCCATTAGAGCCTGCAGTGTTGTATTACTTAATCAATCCAGCAACCCTGTAGTTGAAACCTCCTCTCAAGTTGATATTAAACCAACTTTTCAATTCGTAATCATGGAGTTCCACACTCTCCTCCCCTCTCACACAGCCGGGGAATAGACTCTAACTGGTGCTGACTTGACCGCTCTGCATTTATTACCATACAATCTAAAAAAGGAATTGCTATGAGCTGCTTTATTCAGGATCTATATGGGTGAGTGAGCCCTCATAGTTGTAGGAGATCTCAACAAGTGCATTTTACACTAGCAGAATTATTAAATATATTCCTAGTTGGGCTTACATATTCAAATTCAAGCTCTTGCCATTAAGCAGAAACAGAGGCAATTACTCCCTTTATTTTACACATACTTCTTTGGCAGTGGAAACTGCTGTAAGAACTTCACATAAAACACCAGCTATAGAGCTTGCCAAAATGATGACGAAAACGTTCTACACCTTTTCCCCAGTTGATGAGATCTACGTTTTAGGAGGAAAGGATGACAGCTTCTCAGACAAATTTATATATGTCATATCTTTACACCCACATGATCACTAAGAGTCAAACATTCTTCCTTACGTAGAACCAATAAGATGGATAACTTATGCTTGCATTTTTGAGGAACTCAAGATCAACTGAGGCCCTTAAAACTAAGATAATCCCATAAAAACTGTAGACTCCAGGGTCCCACAGAGGAGAGACACATAGATTGTCCAGGAGGTGAAGGTCAGGGAGAGTTCCACAGAGAAGATGAGAAGGGAGATGTGTCCTGGACACAGAAGGCCCTGAAAGGTAACAGGAGAGGAGGGGACAGCTAGGGGGAAAGTAAGGCTGCACAACTACTTCTAGAATGTTCTAGGCACAGCCAGAAATGCTGGGTCATCAGTAGGCCTCCAAAAAAGGCAGGGTGACTACAGATGAGGTAGTAGAGGCAGAATGAGAGAATCTTGATTACTCTGCAGATAAATTTTAGATAGAAAGGTGGTGATCAATTTCAGAAATTGATCAAGATGGCCTGAGCTTGACTAAACTTTAGACAAGATTCTTCCTGACCCTAAGCCCTGACCTCTTTTTTCTTACAGCATTTTCTGTAGAAAATTTGCCATTGTAAATTCTTTCTCAGCCCTTTTGAAGTGTACATAAACCTTTCACAAAGCCTCTTACAGTTTTACAACCCAAGATTGCTTTTGTGGAGGATGTGAGAACCATCTTTTGAAATGAAGCCACAGAAGACAGTGCCGTCACCCAGGCCCTATGGGAAGACAGAAACCTACCCTCAGTGGGCACCTTGCTGCCCTGTTGTAAACCTATGTCCTGTTACAAAGGTGTGAGAAGTTCACTTAGCGTTGAGTAAAGGCAATCAGTAAACAAAGATGGCTATGATGTGCCTCCACCAGCCCTGAAAATCCCTTCAAAATCCAGCCACATCTGATTCTGCAAAGTTGCTTTTTTCCTGTCTGCTTAACTTTTCCCAGTATAAAGGATTTATGCATGTATGTATGTATGTATGTATGTATGTATGTATGTATGTATAGAAGAATTAGGGTATAGGCCAGAGGTGTGGGGTGTAAGAGGATTCACCAGAGAAGAGAGAGGAGCAGAACAGGAGTATCTACAGAAATACACTGCTGAGGGGAGCCCCGAAAGAGACAGGAGAGGTCTGCCGCACAGTGTGTGGTTCAGCTCCCTGGCCGGGGAACAAACCTAGGTTGCAGCAGTGATAGCTTGACAGCGCTGAGACTTAACCCCTACACCACCAGGGAGGCCACCAGTATAATTTTTACTTTGACAAAAAGTTCTCCCTTCTTGGACTCTGCTTTCCCCTTCAGCTACTTCACCATTTCTCTGTTTGTTTTTTTAGCAAACCTCTTTCTAAGATTTGTCTATTCACACATCTCCCTTCCTCTCTGCCCCACCACTTTTGGCACCACATGCCACCAAAATGGCCCTGGGAGTCTCACCAATGACTGCCCTTGCTAATCCAAGCATCATGTCTCCGTCCTCTACCTACTTAACCCATCAGCAGCCCCGCCAATCATTCCACACTCCTGCAACTACCTTCTCCAGCTTCCAGAACTTCACACTCTTTCTCTTACCTCTGGCTGCTGTTTCTCAGGTTCACACTCACCCTTCCCCCCATCCCCCACAATCTGTGAGTTCTGGAGCAGCCCATGATTCAGTCTTTGTACCTTTTTTTCTCCCACCTCCTCCCCCAGGGTGACCTCAATGGAATAAAAGATGTTCCTCATGCTCTTATCACTTGGGAACATACAGGTCTCGGGAGCTCCGTGTCAGGACCAGGGGCAGAAACCAACATGTATTTTGTTATCTCACAGACGTTTACCCAAGGGTAAATGTCTAACGGCATGTGGTTCCACAGAACCTACTGTTGGAAACCTGGGATTAGATGATTTTTGAAGTTTTCCCCATCACCAAAGTTCCATGAGCTTGAATCAAAAATTGCAGCTGATTTAGCACATGTAGGCCTTGTGTTCCCTTGGTAATATAATAGTCATGATTATGGAAACCCATATGCAACATGGGCCTCTGACCTCAAAGACGAGAACTAAAAGTGTTGTTTCAGAGTCCTTACAGTCTTGGGACAGAGAACCAGAGTAACACAGACAAATGTGACAATGACTTTCAACTGTCTCAGGAAATCTGGAAGCAGGCAGTACCATTTTGGTGACACCCTGCCAGTGTGAAGGTTCCGGTTTTCACTTCAAAAAAAAAAAAAACTCAGGGTTTTAAGTTGGCTGCTATTGCTCCAGACATTGCCTCAGCACACCAGTGCTCCACATCAGAAGGAGAGGTAGGCAGAAAAGCTACCTACTCGTAAGGCTCTGTCTTAACCTAGGGATTTTCCCAGAAACTGAAAGACACGTTGGTAAGTGTTGCGTGGCCACTAAAACGGCAAGGGAGACTGACAACAGGAAATGCAATGATTACAATTGGCCTAGACCTCCATAATTCAGCCCCCAGAGATTGAGGGAAGACCCCCATTCCCTAAAATCAAAGGATTGCCACCTTTCCTGAACAAAATAGGGGTTTCTCAGTAGGAAAGAAGTAGCGATAATGGCAGGTTGCATAAGCAGCAACCAGTGGGCCTCTATGGCCAGTGATTGTGCCTGCAACTTCACTCAGCGTGGGCCAACCCCTGCCACAGTCTGCAAGTGTGCTCTGGGAAGCTCACAGATAAAACACTTGCAGGGTCAAGGGCAGAAGTGAAATCCTTGGCAGCCAAGGCGCACCAGCAGCAGCAAGCGGCACGAGGGCCCTCCCTGCAGGATTTTCCTAATTGGATAGTTCGTGGACAGTGACAGGCAAACTTCACTGCTTCCTACCCTGATGGCAACTCCCGTTTTCTTGCCCAGTAAGATTAGTCCTGACGCTAGTCTCCTTCTACTAGTTCCACATCTGAACATCCTCTGCTCGTGCTGAGGAGAGGATGAAGCCCAGGAGAGGGACAAGACCCTGCGCTCCTCCTGACATCTGATTGATGCACAAGTGAAATGAGCCTGAGGCTGTCCTCTCCAAGTTCTAATGCGACGGACGGTACTAGAAGCACAACCCTTGAATAAGAACTTGAAGATAAATCGATTTGGAAACTTGCTATCTGAAAAACTGTCTCAACCTGAGAGCACCAGTATTTGGGCATCACTTTTAGTGTCAATTTTCACCAAGCACTTGTCAAAGGCACCACTAGCAATAAGTCTGGCACATTCATTTCCAAACTGGAACATTTTTATGCAAACTTTTCATCTTCATGGGCTAGGTGAGTCCAAAAAAAAAAAAAAAGACTTTATTTGTTAAAAGGGATGCACTGCAAAGGCTTGTCCCACTAGAAAACAGAGCTCCTGAAGAGCAGGGATTTCTGCCTGCTTTGTTTATGCAGTATCCTCAGCACCTGGCCCAGTGTTTCCACATCAAAAGGTTTCATTTCACAATGATTATTTGTGAAATCAATGCCATAGAATGGTCAGCCTTCTTGTGTTCTATGATAGGCCCTGTATCATTTTCCCCTTGAGAATCAGGGTCTTGGTGAAACATCCTACAAATCAATGCACGTCCTAGATGAGAAGTAGGGATGAGGAGAAGTAAAGCACGCAAATCAAAGTTATCTATTTACCCAGCCTTAAGTGGAAAACTCACAAGGGACATGCACCAAGGGAGCTGGTTATAGGCCCAGAGTGACGGCTCTCTTTATGAGGAGCTGTGTCCTGCTAGGAAGTCACTTAACATTAGTAATAGTGACACAAAAATAGGCCAGAAAGGAGTAAGACAAATGCTGGATAATTTCACGGATATGTGGAATAGAAAAATAAAACAAAAAAAAAAATCACACAAAAACAAACCTTAGAAATCTAATTGTAAAATCAAGATACCAGAAGGGGAGGGAGAAGGAAGGCAAGAAAATGGACCCAGTGGACTATGGTGCAGGGCGGCGGGTGCCTGGGTGCTGGGTGTGGTGTGGTAACCTGCACCTGAGGAGACGTGATCCTTTGCCTCTGAATCACAGATAGCGGCAAACGAATGTTACCTCAATTAAAAAGAAATACAAAAGGGAAAAATGATAACAGGTGAAAATAAAAATAAAGGGAAAAATAATAATAGTAAACACTTAAAATTGCTGTGCTCTATTCCAAGTACTTTATTTAGGTTACCTCACTTAATCCTCAGAATATGGCTCTAGAACAGATTGCTGTTACTTTTATGACCCTTCAATAGATCAGAAAACTGAGGTGCTGAGTTAAATCACCCAAATCACCTGCCGTCAACAGTTAGCACAGGAGCTGGAGTGTAAGCCCTGCAGCCTGGCTGAAGCGTCTGTACTCCGTGGTTACTTTACCTCCCAGCACCTCCAGGATCTCAGTTCCAAGAGACCAGGGTTGGAGGGGGAAGTGGGGTGGGGAGGAAGGGCTGGTCAGTAGCCTTCTCAGCTGCAGGATTGTTTTTTGACAGAAATCATACTTGGCTGGACAAAGAGTAACAGAAAGTAAAACCATAGTTACCAGGGACTGAAGGAAGGGGGTGGGGCAGTTGTTGTCTGAAGGGTATAATTGTTTTTACAAGATGAAAAAGTTCTGGAATTCTGTTTCTCAACTATGCAAATATACTGAGCATTACTGAGCTACACACTCACAGGATGAAGGTGGTAAATTTCATGTCATGTATTTTTTGCTATAAAAACAAACCTTACCAGGATGCTCAATAAGTAAAACAGAAGAAGCTGCCTGATCCAGTGGGAGCAGAGGTTTAGGGCCCCAACCTCTATGATTTTTCCCCCCCAGAGCCTCCCACCATCTCTACCAGAGCAGGCTCCAAGGAAATGGGGGGTTTGGGATGGGGGGAGCTGAGGAGCTGGGCAGATGTTCCCTAACCACAGGCTTAAAACCTCTAGACGTGAGGAACTTAAAATGGTTACCGCGATCGCAAAAGCCTCAGGTCAAATTATACCCTCAAACTCCTTGTGGCCCTGCAATGCCTAGCAGCTTCATGTTCATCCACAGCATGGTCTCCAGAGTGCAGGATCACAGGGCACCACGCTCCTCTCCACTCTCTACGCTGTTCCTCATGGAAGAGGCACTGGCACACTTCCATATCATGATGTCCCACTTCCTGTTTCCCTTGTTTGACAAATTCTATCTCTCTGTATTCAGAATCCATCGCAATAGTCCCTTGAGCCTCTAAGTGTTGCCTACCTCATCCTTGTTTGTTAAATAGGGGCTCAAGGGCCTCCCTGGTGGCACAAGTGGTTAAGTGGCACTATGAAGCCATGGGCAGCCACTGCAGCACAAGTTCGATCCCCAGCCAGGGAGCTTTCCACAGCAGACCACTCCTGTCTCTCCAACTGCTCCCCTCAGAGGTATATTTCAGTCAATCCAACTATTCTGCTCCTCACTCTGCCTCTGGTGAATCCTCTTACCTCCCACACCTACACCCCAACTGTTGTATGCATAAATAGATAAATCTCTAATAAAAAATTAAATAGGGGTGCAGTCACTACCCCAGAGCAGAAGGCTATTTCTGTTCCTGCCTTGGCTGTGGGTGAGGCACTATGTTCTGAAGGTTTCACAAGTAACCAGCACTCCCAAGTGGAGTCCTTGCTACAGGGGAGTGCTGATGATATCACCTCCTCTCTATGTCCCATTGTGATTCTGAGGACAAGGAACAGGGCCAGAGCAGGGTAGATACTGGAGAGGCAGCTTCTGCCATAATTGGCCTGTAACAATGAGGCCCATCAAACTCCAAGGTGACATGAGGGAATATATTATTAATTTTTTAAAAAATTCTAAGTAAAGAACAGAACTCTGTGAAGCTCTTCGCATCTTCCTTGGGTCCTAAAATGACCTACTTCCTCCAATGTACATCCCACCATCACCTGAAACTCACCTCAGCAACCAAGTTAATTTCTCGCCTCGTTTACATGGAGCTGACGGGAAGGAGACACAGGACAGGAAAGGAAGGTAGTTGAAAGAGAAATCCATGCTTCCTGGTTCAGATCGGTACCAATTCCTTTGCCCACCACAGAAAATTATTTGGCTCCTCAAACAGAGTAACCCATTTCTCTTTGTTTGGAAACATGGTGATTACACTCTTGAGAGGGAGTAAATAAGATAAAGGACATAACACACGCTAGATTTTTCATTTGGTGAGCAGAATGAAAATCATTTGAACAGATCCCTATGGAAAAAATAATCAATTTTTCATAGACTTGTTACAGGTTTCATAAAATATATTGCACACATATTTTTTAAAGTAAGAAAATGGCTTTTTAATGATACTTAAAATATATGGCATGGCGAGAATTATTTAAAACGTGTTTCTGAGGCCTGAAGTTTGGTACTGCTTGATGAAATATAGATGATTTGGATAAGTCTGTCTTCTTGGGATAAATGTGAGACCTAGCTCATCTTATTATAAAGCTAATCTGAAGGAACTTGGTATTGAGGCAGTTAAGTAATTGGTATAAATCCTCCCAAGATATTAGATCCCCTGGACCTTCAACCATTTAGCAGTTACCCATTTGCCCACTTGCATTACATAACCGCTCTTAACCCAGAGGCCAGAGACACACTGTTCTCATAGAAAAAGTCTACACAAAGCAAAAAGCAGCACAACTGGCTCCAGTACCCAGTTGACCATCATTCACACAAGTGTTTTCTGAGTAGTGTGCCAGGTCAGGAATAGAGGAATACCTGTTCCAGGTGGGCTGGCTTCTCAACGCCTGATGCAGGCAGATTAGTTCCATTTTGACAAACAACAAGCTTGATTTTCCACATTGTGAGCAAGATTTTCATAGGAACACATCTCTAAGTGAAGTACTATGGCCCTTGCTCAAGCCCTGCCTCATAAGTGATTAACATAGGTCTGCAGGCACAGGTAAGAATGTAGGGGACAGGCCTCTCTGGTGGCGCAGTGGTTAAGCGCTGCGCTGTGGAGCTGTCGGCAGCAGCCATGCGAGTTCGACGCCCGGCCGGGGAGAATCCCACATGGTGTGGCAGACCTCTCCTGCCTCGCCCACTGCTCCTCTCAGCAGTGTATTTCTGATCTGCCTGTTCTGCTCCCCACTCTGTCTCTGGTGAAGCCTCTCGCCACTCCACACCTCTGGCCTGTACCCCAGCTGTATGTATAAATAAATAAATCTTAAAAAAAAAAAAAAGAATGTAGGGGACAACCCTGTCACCACAATTGAGAAATAGCATCTTCAAAGTCACTGCTGGTGAGTCATGAAGGTCTGTGCACAGAGCATGTCCAGCCCATTTTTCACAGTTCCAGAAAAACCAAGATGTTTTCTCTGCTCTCTGCCAAACAGGAATATGCCTGACAAGTACCCAGCACTATAACGCTATCTGTACACAAACATGTACATACACACCCGCATACACATGTGTGTGTATGCACAATTGAATGGATGAATGAATGAGAGAGATTATTTTGCAAACATACTTCAAGGAGATCCAATATATAAAGATCCAAGTTTGCAATTAAAAAAAGAATCACTTTGTTTTAATACTTTTCATTATTGAAGTTACTTAAACATTATTGTACTATTTTGTGTCTAGCCTCTTCCTTCAAGGAGCTATGATGACATTAAGCATCAGTGATGTCAGAATTCACGATCCAGTCGAGCAGGTGAAGTGACATGTCCAAAACAGAGACCTCATCAATGTATGACACTGAATGTAAAAGCATCAGGAGTTTACAGAAGGGAAAGTCATTTCAGGCCCAAATTGGCAGGGAGGACTTTGAGCAGTGGGAGTTCAGGAGGGCAAGAAAGATGGCAGGCTTTAGATTACTAAAGGACCAGGGGTGGCGTTTCAGAGAGGTAGAAAAACAGACGCAAAGATTTAAAATCAGAAATAAGCATTCTGTTTGCTGACAGCAATCACAGCGCTTGCCTGCCTGCCTGCCTGGAGCTGCAGGAAACAGAGCTCATTATGTGGTGGGGACTTCTAATAGAGAAAGGGGTAACTAGCTCCCTGAGAAGTTGATGGGTTACACAGGGGAGTCATTCTAGGACCTTGAGCAGAAGTAACAGGGTGTTCCTTCACTATGGTGAGAGTTCACTCCAGGATTCCTTTAAAGAGCATGCTCCCCTTGACCTTGAACTAATGATTTCATTTGCACTCAGTTTTTCAATATCCCATCTCAGTGGTTCCTAACTTATGGACCACAGAGTTATGGCAGAGGTCCTGAGGTCAGATAAGCACTGCCTGGAGAATGACTTGCTCCCAGTATATTGCCTCTACTTTGTTCTCATATGTAGATAAAGTGTGAGAAATAAAATACAAATTTACTCAAAAGCAACAGTAACGCAAGTTGCCCCAATGGCTACAGTTGGAGTTAATTCAACAATAACCCAAATGTCATTGGTTTCAGTCTCCCTGCTTTGTATGTCGGATAACAGCCTCCGGTAAAATGCCCCTTTCTAGGAATTCCCAGGTTTTTGTGCATGAACCTGCAAACAAATCTGTCCTCTCCAGATGACCACTGGGTGGCGCTGTGTCCCCACAATGGTTCCACCAATAGGTATGTCAGGAAACGCCCTGCCCAGGACTCCAGCTAGACAAAAGCCACCTGATGATTTATATGAAATAGTAGGGTGTACACTTTGTTCCACTTTTGAACAATTATTCCCAAACAGCAACATTTGTAGCATACACAATATTTTGCCTAGAACTTTTTAGAAAAACAGCTCTTCCAATTTTTACTAATAACCCCTAAACTATATAAAGAAAAGTTGTATTCAAAGGTGAATCCAATGGAAATTGTTCAGAAAGGAAAATACCAGGACAGGTGTCCCCTGTTATGCTCATAACCCCTCTCATAACCTGCTGTCAAAATGCACTTCCTCTTTGACCCTGCAAATTAAACTTCTATGTGAGCAAGGAAACAATAAGTATAGGAGGATTTTCACTGCAGATTGCAAGAATGAAAGGAGAGAAACACATATACATCTCACAGCACAGAAAGGATTAAACTAATTATAGCACACTTAGGTGGTAGCATATAAGCAATTATTAAAACAACATCTGTTTTGAAATACTGCCCAGAAGATCTGATATGTAATCATAAGTGAAACAAATCAGAGGACAGTAGTTATAGTGTGATTCCTTTCAAAAAGTGAGGTTTGAGGGCCAGGCAGAGATGTATATGTGAATATTACATGTTAAGAACAAAATCTATTACAGTACTGACAACTTTTCTCCCCATTCCCATCCCTAACAGGGAGTGGTTTCTCATCACTCAGGTCCCTTGTGGAACTTACACGGGAGACAGTAAGAAGCAAGTGTTGAGTCCTCAGTTGGCCAATTGTACTCATGAGAAAAGATGAAAGAGGAAGTAGTGGATGCAGAGAGACAATCAGGCAGGAGGTGGAAGCAAAGAGGTAGCTGGAATTTTAGGAAGAAAGGAGATGGAGATCCTGGAGCAGTTGCTGAAGACTTGGACCATGGGAGAAAAAGCTGGGTTAAGTAGGGTTTAAATATATTTTGCCATGTGTCATGAGACCCATTCTGGAGCCAGGATGAAGATGTAGAACATCAGTGAAGTTTGGGGATAAAATCTGTGCTTCTTTTGCATGCGTCTGTGCTGTCCATGAGGTGAGAACAAGAACCCTACTTCGAGATTGCATATGCATAAAAAATGCAGGGAAGGACATCCCAGACATCTGCAAAATTGGGTTAGGTACTGGTGGATTTTGTTAAAATGAACATTTATTACTTTTATAGTTTTAACAGGCATGGATTTTACTTAGACTCAAGACTGGGACTTGGGTGAGGCAAGCAGGTTGTCTAGGGTACAAAATTTAAGGAGGCACTGGCTCTCAGGTCCTTGCCAGCTCAGAGTTGGCATATAAATACCCCCACAAGAGAGTGCCTCCTTAAATTTTGGAGTGCTGTCTACCACACACTATATATAGATTAGGTTGTTACTTCAAAAGCACTTATATATACTTGTTTCAATAATTCTTCTTAACAATCTCAGCGGAAGACAAGATGCATTATCATTCTCACTCTACAGATGAAAAACCAGAAAGGTTCAGATACCAGCCCAAGGTTACACTGCTAAGTGCCAGCAAACTCAAGCTAAGTGCCAGCTCACTTGACTAAAATGATTCCTACCCTCCAGTGTTTCTATGACATCAGCAGGTGTGCACAGATATTGTTCTTATATCAAGGAAAAGTGAATTTCTGAAGTAAGCCTAAAGCAAATATTCATATCTCACATCTAATAAGGCCCTACATCTTCCCAAGCCCCCTTTGCGACCACAGAAGGTAGACATCCAAAGAAGATACAGGCAGCCTCTAACCAAGATGGCTGCCCTCTCAGAGCAGCACCCTCTGATTTCTTTATTAGCAGTAGCCTTATGAGGTTGCTCCAGCAGGTCCCTGGCTCCTGGTTGGCACCAGGTGTAAACTATAAAACTTGGGGAGTTTTTGGGAGCCCGGGGGATACCTGCACTAGAGACATTAGCCTAAGAAAATCTCTGAGTTACATAACTCTAGCAGGAACTCATGCAGCTAGTGGTGTTCGATGCTTCTGGCTTAATAGGAAGGAAATTATATAGCAGAGTAGCCGTGAGCCTGGAGCTCAGCCAAGTGGCCTGAAGACATGGATAGTTAGCCTAGTGAGGGCCTTCAGACTCTGAAGTGCTCTATTCATCCAGCTATGTTTTAGCACAAATCCCAAAACTGCATTTCATAAAAATGAAGACTATCCCTCCCCTTGCCCTCTGCAGATTTGTTGTTATAGTTTTCCAAGTGGTACATTTACTTAAAATTGAAGTTAAGACATTAAGAATTGGAAAAGCACACTCATTCTCCAACTCTGCCCCATCCCTTTCTCCCAAAATCTACATCATACCTGTAGATTCATTCTTTTTTGTTTACCTTCCTCAGAAGAACATGGGTCTATTTCTGCTTGCCTGGGTCTTCAGTACACTGTTAGCCAAGCCTTTGCCTCCCTCTTCTGTTGAAAAGAAGAACAGCACACAGCAATCTCAAATTCTGTATTTAAGAAAAACATTAAGAGGAAACTCTACCCTAGGATGTTTATATGAGTTGTGTGAAGTGGCTTTAAAGAGAGTCTGGTATTAAAGTATTATCCATATAACATTCAAATTAATACTTCCCTGAAAAAGTAAACTTTAAATCAGATAAGATCAAATCAGGATAAATTGCACACCTACCTGAGTAGCTGAACAAAATCAATGGAGTGATTCTTTGGTCACTGAACTAAAAGATTCAAGATTGATTTTTTTTCTCCATGCGAGTAAAATATGAAACTCCCTGGTAACCTGAAGTCTTATTGGAGTCCTGTGTCTTGTAAGGATTTATGTGGCAAAGACACAGCAATTTATCTAAGAACTTTCAACAGTTATGCAGATGGATGAATTTGCATGATCTCATCAGGCAATGATTTTTTTAAAGCATTACCTCATAAATAGGGGGGAGGGGATAAAGGTTTCCTAGAACCAGAATTCTCAATCATAAAATTAAATACTCCTTTGCAAATTCAGCTATATCCTAAAATAATCAACCATGACCACTTGCAATATTCAGTGATCTTCAGGGAATTTGACTTTCTAGAGTACCTTATTTCTGTCCTGAATATAATGGATGAGTTTTGTTTTTTTTTTTAAAGATTTATTTATTTATGCATACAAGCTGGTATACAGGCCAGAGGTGTGGGGCAGCAAGAGGGTTCACCAGAGACAGAGTGGGGGAGCAGAATAGGCAGATCCACGGAAACACACTGCTGAGGGGAGCAGTGGGCGAGGCAGAAGAGGTCTGCCGCGCCATGTGGGAATCTCCCCCGCTGGGTGTCGAACTCATGGTGCCCCTGCCGACAGCTCCACAGTGCAGCGCTTAACCACTACGCCACCAGGGAGGCCCCTGGATGAGTTTTTTATTTTTTTATTTTTTTAAAGATTTATTTATTTATACATGCAAGCTGGGGTACAGACCAGAGGTGTAGGGCGGCGAGAGGGTTCACCAGAGACAGAGCGGGGAGCAGAACAGGCAGATCAGAAATACACTGCTGAGGGGAGCAGCGGGCGAGGCAGGAGAGGTCTGCCGCACCATGTGGGATTCTCCCCAGCCGGGTGTCGAACTCCCATCGCCGCTGCCGACAGCTCCACAGCGCAGCGCTCAACCGCTGCGCCACCGGGGAGGCCCCTGGATGAGTTTTTTAAAGGAGCTTTTCTTTCTGAGGAAGATACTCTGCACCATGGAATATTGCAAGGCCTCACCGGACCCATTTTATTTATGATCTGTTTCCACAGAGGGGTCAGATGATGTTTACACGTGGCTTCTCCTCCTAATGTGGGTAACCATCACTGTGTGTTGTACAGGCTTTTTACCTCCTCTTCCTGCATGATGCATGATGTAGGGGAGGACATCGGTAGGTCAGGCTCAGGCAAGATGCAAAACTTTCACCAGAGCAAATTGGTGAGCACAATAAGCCAAATGCTAAGATGGCCTCTGAGAGCGCCATGTCCTGATAACCACACATGTTCTTCCAATTATCCAATCATCCAATCACACACTCATTTAAGTTATGCTCTGCAGAGGTTTTGCAGATATAATTAAGTTCCCCTATCAGTGTACTTTAACATAGGGATATCATCATGATGGGTTTGGCCAAATGAATTGAGCCCCAAAAGCCCAAGTCTAGAAAGAAGTCAAAGTGAGAGTCAGGGAGAGTCCCCAGTGCTGTTTCAGAGAGGGAGGGCATCATGTGGAAAGAAAAATGGGAGTCTCTATGTAAGGTAAAAGAGTCATCAGGTTTTTCTGCCCTCCCATCAATGATGGACTGCTGTGGGTCTACACGCATGCCTGATGGTGGGCACCTAAAGTGGGGTGTGGGTGTGTGTGAGTGGGCACACCTGAGCCAGAGACTGGGCTTATAAGCAAAAGCAGAAGCAGAAGCAGCAGCACAGAATAGAGCATGGAGCAGAGAACCATTCAGGGTGTTGTAGAGAGGCCACGAGAGAACGCCTGAGAGTCCAAGAGAGAGAAGATTCGCCGGGGGCTAGGAGCCCTGCCAGCCTCCTGGCCCCCTGGTCCCCCAGTCTGCCCTGTGCCTGGTTGCCTCTCTGCAGAAACATAATTAAAAGCCTTTTAGAGACCACTGAGGGCTCTAGGACTCCTCCTTATACCCCTGTGTGCAGGTCCATAGAGAACCTGCTCCTGTCTCTTCCTGTCGCTACACTCTAGAAGCTGACAGCCACCAAGAATGGGAGTCCTCAGTCCTACAAACACAGCCAGGTCCTACCATGCCTGGAATTCTGATGGGCACAAATGATGAGGTGATAAAGTGATCTATGGCAAACTGCTAAACTTGTGGTCATTCGTTACACAGCAATAGAAAACTAACACAGAGAGACCCGGCACTTTGATGTCTGAACTTACTGGTGGGATTTTTAAGTCCAACTGTTTCTGTCTTCAAATACAGATGGATGTGTCCCCTTAAGAGTTTCATTTGTTCATTCTGCCTGGATGTTCACATGACTTAGGCCAGTGCTCAACCGCCTTTCAAGAATGTGATTATCAAGATGCTGACTGCAAAGACGTGTCCACAACCAACTTGCATGCTAATTTCAACACACTTGTCACATGCAAAGCATCAGACCAAATGTTGGGAGTGGGTGGGTAGTGTGAAAGATAAATAAAAATTTACACATTGGGTGAGAAATATTTAACAAATTAACTGTCAGTCATGTGTTATAATCAAAGTGTAGGAAAACTACAGAAACTCAGAAAGCAGGTCAGTCAATTCTGACCAAAAAAAGATGGAATTTATAGGAGAAGACGTAGTCTGAGCCAGAAAGCAGAAGCTCACAGTATTTTAAAGAACTAGAATGAGCTCATGAGTGTAAGATATTGAAGATTATGGAGGTCTATATGCAGTGGAACGTCAAGGGCCCCCAAAACTCATCTTCCATTGAAGAATCAGTAGTTCTGACCACCAAGTACTCTCTCAGGGCAGCTGTTGTTAGCCCTCCCCTTTTTTCACACCCTCAAGAAGATGACAGATCCTCAGTTGAAGTCCAGGGAACATTTGCTGTCTTCCAGGAATGTCCCCACTAAAGGCAAGGAAAGTCACTCAAGCATTGAAGATTGATCTCAGAGATGTCACCTTACAGAGTTCACAATACCGGTGTCCTCTTAAAATCTGTATCCCTGGTGGAAGATACAGAGATGGGGAGGGCTGGAGAGAATGAGCGCAGGTTACAGGGGAATTTCTATTGGCACTGACTCCCAAGCAGCCTTTTAACAGAGCTGTTTAATTGATCTTTATTGAGCAGAACCTTCCCTTCTGCTTATAAAAGGAATGATCGCTCTTCCCCCTAGTTCTATCTGAAGAAGTTAATAGCCCCAGTTTTCTCTTACAGCAGAGATTCTTAATGACTGGGAGACAGTCATGGGGTTTATCATCCAAAATACAAGCCACCTTGTAATCAAATCTCACCAGTGAGACTGCCTTGCTGTATCTGTTGATTTTGAGGGAGGGCCTTTTCCCAGCTGACAAATGCATGGTTCCTGTCCCTCAGGATCGGCTGTCCAATTACAAATGCCTTCAGCTAAGTAATCTATAGACTTTGCCAAAGACCCTTATAATGTGTATTGATTGGATCCCCTAGTGCAGTGGCTCCTGGACGTGGCCCTAGAGCTGAGCCACAATCATTTGCACATGTTGTACAGAATTATTTTGGAGCAGATCTGAAGACAATCATTTCAATACTTCTAGGCTTCAGAAACACTTCCAGGATGCATTACAAATAGAGCCAGTGCTTGGAAGCCATCAAGAGTGATTGAGAGGAGAAGCAATACTTTCTTGTTAAAGGACTTTGTTGATATTAGCATCACTCCTTGAAATAACCTTTAAACACAACAAGCGGGTATTAATATTTCCATTTCACAACTAGGAAATGTATTGAATGTTTCTACAAGTATGCCATTGGAAGGATAGCTTTGGCAGTAAACTGAATACTAGTACTTGCTGCTAGAGTAAACTATCATCATTTGGGGATTTGTTCTAGAGCTATGGATTTTCTGGGCCTTATGTCTTCACTTACTTGTCACCTGTCATTTTCACTCCCCCCTTCACCAGTTAAGTCACCATCTTGGCATGGTAGGCTCCAAGGCTCCAAGGAAAGCTCCAACTAAATTTCAGAGAGTTGTATGAAAAATACAAGTATTCTTATGAATACTTGTGACTTGAAAATACAAGTATTCTTGTCTTAGGGGGACAAGAGAACAAAATTTTTGAAATCATGATTGTCCAGAGAAATATAAAGTATATGATCTCTCTAACAGTGTGGCTCTAGCATATCCCCAAATGGCCAGCCAAGGAGGGTGTGGAAAGGGAAGCACTGACCATTTGTTGATCCAGGAATATCATTAAGGCAGGTGGATGATCTGTACCTGAGTGCTTACTGTGAATGTGATGGGAAGGCGAAAGGAGGAGGCATTATACCTGAGAGGTTGGCTTTCTTTTGAACTTAATATCACATTTAAAAGATCAGACTATGTTGGTGTTGTGACCCTTTTCAGAAGGTGTGGGCTGAGTTGTGCCCCTAAACTCATATGTTGAGGCCCTCACACAAACACCATACATCAGAATGCAACTGTTTGGAAATAGGGCCTTTAAGGAGTGATTCAATTAAAATGAGGCCATTAGGGTGGTCTCTATCCAATGGGGCTGTTCCTATGAGAAGAGGAGATTTGGACACAGAAACACCAAGGATGCCCACAGAAGAAAGGCTATATGAAGACACAGCAGGAATGCAGCCAAGGAGAGAGGCCTGAAATAGATCCTTCCTTCAGGGCCCTCAGAGAAATCAGCCCCGCTGACACCTATATCTCCGACTTCCAGCCTCCAGAACTATGGGAAAATTAATTTCTGTTTTTGAAGCCACCCAGACTGTGGAGTTTGTATGGTAGTCCTAGCAAACTGATTCAGCACCCAAAAAGTGAATAAGTAAAGAGGTCCGGGACAGCCCCACTGCAGGGTGTTTGCCCAATACTGTTCTAAACACACCCATGAGTTAGCTCCATCTCAGCAGAGTCCTCTTAAGTGAGCACTATTGTTCTCGTCCACCTTTTACAAGTGAGGAAACTGAGGCACAGAAGCCCAGTGAATTGTCCAAGGCCATCCATGTGGCATGTAGAAAAGCTGGGATTTGAGTCCACATACCAGCCTGGAGTTCTCTGTTCTGCCTCCAAATGATTGCCTGTATTCTCCAGCTGGTCATCCACAAATCCTTCCAAAATTAGTCTAGGAGGCAGCATGAACTGTACCCCACTCTTGAAAGGCAAGGAATCTGCGTTGGGAAGCTTTAGAGAGACAAGGGGAGCTGGTTCATCGCAGAGGCCCCTGGGATGGAAGGAATGGCTGCCTGGGCCTGGTGAGTCAAAAGTCTGGAGACATAAAGGTTTTACCCATGGTGGCTGCCACCCATGTCCACAGCCCTGAGGGGACACAGTGCTACCTCAGTTAGCCAGGGATTCCTGTGGGCATGTCGGCCACTGGGGGCTTGGGGTTGGGAGCTGCTGGGGCAACTGGATGAGAGTCAGAAATTGCTCACTTCCTTTCCAGCAGTCATGTGTCTGGAATGAGAAGAAAAGGTGCCAGACTGAGAGTCAGGGAGCCTCCCTTCATCCTCTAGGCTGTGGTTTCTCAATCTCAGCTCTCATCATTTTGAGTTAGGTAATTTTTTGGTGGAGGTGATGCAGGACTGGCGGTATCATGTACATGATAGGATTGTTTAGCAATATCCTGGCCTCTACACACTTGGTGCCAGTAGCATGCCACCCATTTGTAATAATCAAAAATATGATACCAGGGCCTCCCTGGATGGGACTGAGTCATAGCACTATGGGGCTGTCCAGAGCCACTGCAGCATGAGTTTGATTCCTGGCCAGGGGACCTGCTGGAGCAGCAGACCTCTCCTGCCTCGCCCGCTGCTCCCCTCAGCGTATTTCAGTCACTCTGCCTGTTCTGCTCCCCACTCTGTCTCTGGTGAATCCTCTCACTGCCCCCCACACTTCTGGACTACACCCCAGCTTGTATGCACAAATAAATAAGTCTTTTTAAAAAAAGACAATAGGTATTTAAAAATACATATGATACCGAGATATCCCCAAATATATCCTGAAGACAGTCACCGCATTGGGAGCATTTCTTTATCATCTAAAAGAAAGAGAAAAGGTACTTCCTCAAGACACTTTTTTCCAACTGTCAGAAAGTTGTCATAGTTTGCATATATGCAAACGTTCCATGCCTAGGATGTTGGCCGTACACAACCTGCCAAACAGCACACGGCACTCTTCCTCTTCCTCTCCCTCTCCTCAAACCTCACAGGGAACTGGGGCTCCCCTGCCTGACATGTGATCATTCCTCTACTTCCCATATTTCTACATACTGTGGGGACACTGAGAGCTGACTACGCCATTGAAGTATAAGCTGCTTAACCTCAGCATGGGGTTGGGGTTGGAAGTGACCTTTCTCCACCCTGAGGGAAAGATTAAGAAAATAAAACCTGTGCTGATCCTTCTGATTTTCTAGTCCAGCCATTAATGTGACAGGCATGATATGCTAATAACATTTTTTGCTCCCTCATTGCTGAAGCAATAGATAAAACAATTTTATAGCTGTGTTCCCCTATCCCTAAAGCAGGCAGTATTAATTAGGAAATAAAGCAGTGACAGGCTGTGCATTAATGGGCTATTAATGCCTGCAGTGGGTGCCCTGCTTGGTCTGAAGCCAAAGGCCAAGCGATTTCTACCGCCCAGTAAGCACACTAATAGCCAATTAAAGTCCATCCTGAATTAGCTCCTTTCTCTCAGTGGGGAGTTTTTTCAATTTAAAAAGTCGTGAAGTTTCCAAGTAAGCAGAGGTTTGTTTTAATGCACATGCCTTCCCTCTTCTTGGAATAAAAGGTGAATCCTCCTGCAGAGGGGAGAAATCAAAGAAAGGACAGCTGTGACACAAAGTGACAACATTGGCCCTCGAGGCTGTCCTTTGACCCTGCTGGCTGGAGGCAAGTGGCCCCTGCCTGAGGAGTTACTTAACTCCACACGTCTTTCCTGTGTGTCCAAATTATAGGAGAGACGGCTAACCTTTTGTAGGAGCATTTGTTTTAGAGAATACTTAGTATTGCTGACACTGTACCTTCTGACTAAACCCACTGTCTAATAAAATTCAGAGCTACAGTGATACACACTGAACATTTACAGTGTTCAGGCACAACTACGGCACACATTCATTTCCTGTAACGGTCCCCTAATGGAGGAACTATGGCTATCCCCAACAGAGAAAACAGGCACAGAGAGGCTAAGTAATTAGCCCCAGATCACACAGCAAGAGAGAGGGAGAGCCCATATTTAAGCCCAAACCATCTGCTTCCAATTCTAGGAGCCTGAAACCGACTCAGGGTGTACAGGTCTCTTCTGCTTGCCTTGATCTGGTGATACAGGGCTCTTGCCTGTGTTATACTATTGCACTACAGAACTTTTGTCCTCCCAGGGGCAGCTTTCTGCTGTTAGGAGGCAGGAAGCAGAGCCTTGCTATTCCAAGTAGGGCTCACAATCTAAGAGCATCACCATCACCTGGGAGCTGGTTGGAAATGCAGAATGGATTTCCTACCCCAGTGTAGTAGTACCTACCCCAGTGTAGGTACTAAACTGGTACCTGTATTTTTATAAGCTCTGCAGGAGATGCATATGTGTATTAAAGTTTGAGAAGCACCAATCTGGGGTCCATCCCTAAGGTCCTGTTCTCCCCTGCAAAGGAAGCAAAGAGTCATTCACTCAGTTACTTGGATGTCACACAAGCTCATTTAATCCTCTCCAGAACCTGCAAATGACACTGAGGGTCAGAGTGGCCGAGCAATGAGATTCTGTAAAAGACCATGGGTTGGGCGGATGGGCCAGAGACCCCAAGCAGAACTGATCAGTGCCCACAAGAGAGCAGAAGGCCAAAGTGAGAAGTGAATTCTCATTGTGGAGTCTCTGAATCTTGAGATTTTAAAAATACATACCTGTGTTTCTGTGCTAGTTCAAACAGTACTGCCAGGTATAAAGAGTGTCTCAAAGCCCCTTCTGGACTCAAATTTTAATGCCTGTTTATTGAGGACCTCGCAGTGCGTTTGTTCTGCACTACATCAAGGTGGAGTTGTTCTCAGCACCCTAAAAGCTTATGATCTAAAAAGTCCACAGAAATTCGTGAGATGTAAAAAATGCCAGAACAATGCAACAGCCTTAATCAGACTGTCTTTGCTTTGCTTTGCTTGTAAGTCATTGGCTTTAAATTTAATATCTTGTCATGTCTTTATTTTTCTTGAAGTTTTCTTAAAAGATCATATAAAGATTTTCTTCCATGGTAAGACTTTTATATTGTATTTTTCTTAAAATGGAATATGGTACATTTACTTTCATCTGATGATTGCTTATAACTCACCTTGCTTTATTAAGAACATTGCTAGCGGCTTCTATGCCCCTAGTAATAAAAATGTATTTTCAGGCCCATTCAAACCAATGAAAATCTGAGTTTTCAGAGCAAAAGATAATGAAAATTCTCTAGATGGGTGTCTTTTACTACTTTTAATCTGTTAACAGACCCTGAGTGTCTCCAGTGAAAGGTACTCCAGCGTGAATTGCTATCATTAATAGCATTCCATACAGGTAACTCTTGATTATCCCATTTCTCACAAATTTGGACACTTTTACTGCCTCTATAACATCTCTAAGGTATGTGGGGGAAAAAAAGGACCTGTACAATTTATTTCTCAAAATCGACACAGAAATATAATTGCCCATACATACACACAGTGAAACCTTATAAATAATGTATGAGAAGTCATATAGTATCAATAATGGAACTACTTGTTTAAAGAGACAATACTGGTCACAAATTGCCCCCTCACCAAAATGCACTGGGCATTTTTCAGGACACCAAACCAAAGATGGATATTCATAAGAATCTGGGATATTGAGTAAGAGCAGTTGTCTCCCAAAATTGCAAAAACTAGGCCTCCAAGTAAGTCTTTCACCCTCCCCCCTTTGCAGTGTGACCTTACAGCTTCTCCTCTGGAGCGGGGGAGCCTGTTGAGTCTGCTTCCCCAAACCTTGCATCTAACTTCACTTTGTGGCGTGTTTGGGCCAATCAAAGGAGCAAGGCTGTGGTGTGCCGATTTGGAGTTAGACCTCAAGCAGCCTTGAGAATTCTAATCTACCCTGGCAGCCCCAGAATTACCATAAGCACAAGTCCAGCCTCCCACTGGGGATGGACACATATGGTCACAGCCCTGCTGACTGCCAGCCCTTAGCTGACCCCACAGATGTCGGCACCATTGCAGCTGTGATAAGCTGAGTTTTAAGGAAGAATTACAGGCATATGAAGAGGCTGGAGAAACTGCTCTGCAAACCTAACATTATTTTTCAAAAGCATTTTTGTTATTGCAAATCCCTGTGTGGACATAATGAAAATAGCTCTCCAATGATTATCAGACAAGGCAGGATGCAAACTAAGACTGAGAGTAAAATACATTGAGTATACAAATTCACATCATATTTGCATAAATTAATAGACAATCATCTGAAGAAACACAGACTTGGATGAAAGAAGCAGTCCAAAGAACAAGTAAAGAAGCAAGCCAATTTAACACCAACTAGTGCCAGAAGAATATAAAGGAAATATATATATATATATATACTTTGTCTAATTTTGATTACAAAAGCATTATTTGATTTGTACATACTTAGAAAAAAGACAAGCACTAGCGTTAGCAACAAGAAAGGATGCCAGAAAAGGCAGCCCAGGGCAGGAAACAAGGCTCCATGTTTTTTCACCAAAGTCTGAGCAACCCAAGCAGTGGATGGACTTACAAGGCTAATGAGGGTTTAGAAGTAGGAAGCATTTGGGGACTAACCTGGGCTAATATCCCCTAGGGAAAAGGAGAGCAGAAACCTGGGTGGAGTGAAAAGAGGGAACAAAGGAAGGCAAGGCTGGGTGTGTTACAACATGTGGACCCAGGCACTCGCGTCTCAGAACTTCTGGGCTGTTTACAGACCTGCTGTAGGTTTCCCTGGCTTTCAGAAGGTAGAAAATTCCTATTTCATGATTTGTCAGGTTATTTTTGGATCTGGGTAGACCTTTAGCATTAATTTACATGAAAAATGTTTAACCTGCCACAGCAAACATACTAGGAACATTCTACTTTCAGACACAGGGGAAATCTATGTCTCTCTCAGTCTCCTTGACCCTCCCACTGTCACAAATAACTCAGTATTAGCCCATTAAAGTTGCCTAGTTACTTCCATAGATCAGTTATTTGCTTGAAGTAAACCATCCTTCCTGAACCTAACAGCTGAGAGACGACCTGGAGTGGGGAAAGGGCCAGCTGTCAGCACTGACCGGATGAGGAGGACAGATTGGCAGCCCACACAGAGTGAGCTTAGAGTTGTCACTGGGGAAAGCCTGTCTTGAAGAGGCATTGTTGCCTCAGTGTTATCGTGAAGCATGATATGAAGGAGCAAGGAAGTACAGAGTTCTAGAAAAGTGGACCCCAAAGCTGCCTATCATGGAGCAAGAGCAAATCAGACCCGGGCTGGTGCTGCCTTTGGACTTTTCAACTATGTCAACCAACAAATTCTACTTGGTTTTTGTTTATTGTTTTCTGTTTTTGCTTTAGCCAAATTGGGTCCAATTTTCTATCTATTGTGACAGACAAAATCCTAACTGATTGATGCCTTAATTATTTTGATTGCCACGTATCCATAAGAACCTTGCTCATAGAAGATGGTGAGTAAATAAGTATCTGTTGAATAATGAGCCACTGGAAGAATTGAGGATGGTTTCGTGGGGGAGTGCCTGGAGGGGTCAGCTGGCGTTGTAATTTGAACATATCTTTAGAAAATTGGTAAGATTGCCTGAGATTTAAATGCATCTAAAATTCAGAAGTATATACCCCTAGTGTATTTTATAATAAAAGGGTTGCTACCTGAGCTTATTATCCTACTCACCTGTCATTTCTCAAGAACTTCTGAAGATACCTGTTTCTACCCCTGGACTTCCAACCTAAAGAAACCATGCTTTAAAAAGGGAACAGGAAGAAATGATTTAGCCTCTAGTTCTCTTTTGCTATGCAAGATAGACCTTTTTTTTCTTCTTCCTAGAATGGCCTTCTTACATCTCAACCTTGTTTCACTTCTGGGGATTTAAGATGCCTTTGGCATTTTACCTAGCTAGATGGGAGCCAAGATTGTATTTTCCTCCTGGGCTCTATTCTGCTCATCAGAAGCAACTTTAGCTTTGTGTCGTTAGGTGACATCTTTCAAACTATAATAAGGTTGTGTGGTTCATAATGTGGTTATAAACGTCAATGTTGCCAAAGCATTGTTCTTCAAAAGATGTTGAATAAACAAACTTGGCTGAACATGGAAGGAAATTGCACAATTTGGCCTCTCTATCCTGATCAAGGGATTCTTTTCCTCCTTTCTGGCTCACCAAAGGCAGCCTTGTGTGTTTGTTCACATTCAAAGTACATCTGCTGTCTCAGGGCTCCTGGTTTTTCATTACCTGATATACATTTATGCACACCTTTGCTTATATTCTAGGGGTTTCTTTCCCCTGGGGTGGTGGGGAAAAGTAGGTTGTAAAGACATTGATGGAAAACAAACAGTAAATCACTTCACCTTTTCCATCAAATAAATCCACTTGTATTATCCTTTTTATGGAACAAATTTGCAATTCAAATGTTTGATAATGAACACGTTACTTGCAGAGTCTGGAAATGTCGCTTCACAAATTACTTATTAACTACAAAGGGACAGATAATAACTTGACCATGGAGAAACCTCAGGGACACCACCCTAACTAAGGTGCCAATGAGACAGACAACAATGGGAGCCTGCCAGTGTGATGCACCTGAGAGACAGGAAATCACTCCTGTTGTGCCCCTGCCAAAAATTCATAACCGGAAGCAATCAGGAAGAAACGGGGTCGTTCCACACAACTCACCTATACTCTACAAACTGCAGGGGATGAGAAGAACGAAAAAGTCAATGAACTGTTTCATATTTAAGGAGATATGAGAACTATGCATGAGTGTGGACTGGTCCCTGCACTGGAAAAAAAAAAAAAAGCTCTAAAGGATATTCTGAAATAAGTGGGGAAATTAAGACTGCATGTAGATAAGTCAACAGTATTGATGTTTGATTTCTGATTTAGATCATTGTGCTGTAGTTCCGTGAGAGACTGTCATTCTTAGGAACTAATCCTCAATCAGAGGTAAAGGGTGCAGTCTCTCCAACTTACCCAGAAATCGTTTAGGGGGGAAAAAAATGTATATATGGAGAGACAATGAATGCCAAAACAAGCAAAGCTAAACATTATAATTGTTGACTCTAGGTAAAGCCTAGACAAGAGTTCTTTGTATTCATCTTGCATCTTTAATTTGAAATTGTTTATACCTACATGTTTATGGAAGTATTAAATAAGCATACGCAACCAGAAATAAATCTATAACCTAGCATATCAACCTAAAGCCCAGCCTATTCCACAAGCAATTTTAGGCAATAAATCTACAGAAACAAATGCTAGGATGACAATGGTGATAGAGCCAATAGAGTCACTAATTAGGATCTTGTCTACCTTCTACTAACTTACTTTTTTCTTTGAATAAAATGTTTTGGAGTTCCTTAAATTTAGTGCAGATTACTGCTATGTTTAAACAATCAAAGTACAAATTCCATAGTTTCCCCCAGTGAAACCCAAGTTTGTCAATATCCTGCACTAACAAGTCAGCAAAGCTAATTTTATAACCTAACTATAGAACTTTCCAGTACATAAACTTTTCAAATCTGTTCAGTTCCTTATTTTCTTAGAAAATCCAATTTACATCTCCAGGATTTCAAATACCACAGCTCTTGTTTTTGTCACATCAAATGAACTATTTATTCTTTAGCATCTTAAAAAGAAATTCAATAAATCTTTGCTCACTGCTAGCTTTTCTATCTCTCTCCCAAAATCTCTTTGATCAAGTCTTTCCATCCACTCTAGAATAATCCAGGGGTAATTAGAACTTCTTACCTTCTTTAGCCCAAAAGGAGCCAATTTATCACAAGCTGTCATGGATTCCAATTTTAAATTACCAAGAGCCCAATTACCAACAGAAGCAAGGAACCTTCTTTCCAATTAAAGTGATTGATTTCTTTGCAGACCCAGTAGCATTTCACTTTTTAATTATGTTCATTCCTATCAAATGTGAGAAAATTCTTCCTCATTTTATTTTCCTTCTAAAGAACACGATACTAAAAACATTAATCATGGTGTGATACAAGGCCAGACCTGCTAAGGCCTTCAGCAGAAATGGACATCTAATCTGTCAATAATCTTGTCCATTTTACAGAATTTAGTGGCTCCTTCTGCCTTAAAGGGGGAGATGGTAATAATTATTTGTTATCTCACTTAGTTCACCTAAGGGCTTGCCAAACTGCCCAACGTCAGCTAAGTTGTGATGAGACAGCATTGGATATTTGGATAAATACACACTAGCACAGAATTGAAAAGTTAGGGACAGAACACAATTTTCTTTCTTGTGCAGACAAAGACCAGACCACAGTGTAGGAGACGAAGCAGTGTGTGGAGGTAAACATGAGGAACACAGGAACAAATTTGTTTTTCTCACTTTGGTGGCATTAGAATAATGTGTTGCCAAGAACTTTGAAGGAGAAAAAGGAAGCTTCAAATTCAACTTGGGGGAAGAAGTACAATTTGGAGGATCCCAAGGAAATTGAAGCCATCCCTCCCACCCCGACCCCCCACCACACAGAAATTTAAAAGACATGCCTACTTAGTTTTTAATCTTGAAGGAAAGCCCAGTCAGTCCTGGCTCCCCCGCTGATGCAGGGGCTTGCATCCTTATCTCCCCTTTCATCCCTCTCTACCTGGTCAGCAGAGTACCACCAGTTCATCCACTTGAGACAATCAAAGGTCAAGGTTTACATTACAGTGTTTTAGTAACCTGACATTTAGAACCTCCCTGTGACCAGCACAAATGCAGTCACTGACCATTTTCCACAAGCTTTCACAGATTTTAAGGATGAGCGCGGGACTCTCCATGATTTTAATTTCCCCATTGAACCACATGGAATTGGATTGCATACTAAACTGAAAATTTTTTAAAATCCACGTATGTGAGATCTTATTTTTGCATTTCCACCAGGCTCAGGTGCAAAACTTAGGAGGACCAACTTGACCCATAGCAATACTTCTCATTCATTAAATAAATCTCCATTGAGCACATCCTAAGGACAAGGCAGGATGCCAGGTGCTGGAGGTGGAGGAACAGGGTCCCTTCCACACTGATCTAGTGGGAAAGGCACGGAAGCACACGTCCATACAGTGAAAAACAGAATGGAGAAGCTGTAAAGGACTGAAAAGGTCATCCTTGTAAGAATAAAGGAAAAGAGGAGTACCCTGGAAGAGACACAAACAAGGTAAGATTAGCAGTTATCTTGAAGGAGTTGGTCTTGCCAAGTGGAGCTAGAACTCAAGGCTTATGTGTCCTAGCATAGGCAAATACATCCACACCCCAGAATCTTAAACTTAAGAGGTCAGGCTACAAAGCTACAAAGCTGTGATTCCCGGATGAGAAGCCTCGATCTTACATATCAAGGAGCACAAAAGGAAGTAACAGTTCAACTGCAGGTGTTGGCAGGACTAAGTGGGGCAGAAGTGAAGCTGCTGAAATACCACCAAGAGTGAGAACAGAGCTGGTATAGCAATGGGAATAGAAATAGTGGAGAACCAGGGCCTCCCTGGTGGCGCAACGGGTTGAGTCTCAGCACTATGAAGCTATCTGCAGCCACTGCAGCACGAGTTCGATCCCCGGCCAGGGAGCTTCCCATATGGCGCAGCAGACCTCTCCTGCCTTGCCCACTGGTCCTCTCAGCAGTGTATTTCGGTAAATCTGCCTGTTTTGCTCCCATGCTGTCCCTGGTGAATCCTCTCACCCGCTTACACACCAGCTCTTACAGGCATAAATAAATCTTTAAAAAAAAGAAATAGTGGAGACCATAGAGATTTGCAACCATGACGAGAAAGGAGGGGAGAAGGCTGACAATGACTCTTGAGCACCATTGAATGAAAATTACTTAGTTGGATTCTATGACCTGGAACAGCTGGCTTTGGCTATTGAATCATTTATTGTAGTTATTATTCACCTCCTGCACTGAGCCTTTATTTTAAACTCTTAAACACACCTGAGATAAGTGGAGGAGTTATTTCAATACTTTCTAGAGATGAGAACCAAGACTGGAGAGGCCTAGCCTAAGAGAAACCAATTAATCCAACTAAGTGGTACGGAGCTGGTTCGAGAGGACAAGACAATCTTCATCATACAACCTGATGAAACTTGAAGATAGCTCAAAACTGTCCTATTGGCATGCTTCCCGCTGAAGTGGGACAAAGTTCTTGGAACTTTATACCGTGAGCTTTGTTTGGAAGGTTTATTGATAACATCCTTTCCAAAAGCAAAGGGAAATCAACCACAGGGCAAGGAATCATTTTAGAAATGTATGTACAGGACTCAAATCTCACACATCTTTGATGAACTAAATTATTCCTATCAAGTGCTATCTTTAGACTGAAACCTTCCCCCATCATAAAGTTCAAATAAAAACAATCTATCTGAAAAGGAGGCAAAGAAATTCATTGACAAAAGTTTAGATGTTTTTAGACTTTAATGTATTTTACATATTCAATAAAATACTGACACTGGATAAACAACAGGGGAAAAGATTTTCAGCAAAGATCTTCTGGAACTCACAGCATCACTGGTCAAACACTAAAGAGAACAGTCAAGTGGACAAAGGATAAAGGAGTTTAACAGAGATTTTTAATTTAGCAGCATAACTCAAGATAAACAACCAACTAAGCAACCAGCCTTCTCTTCCACCCACTGAAAGGAAAGCAAATTGGAGGATTTCTAAATCTTGTGAAGCAGCTTCAAAAGGGGAGGGAAAGAACATAACTGTTATGAGTATAATGCACAAGGTCAAGGACTCTACAAATTCTCAAAGTCTCTACATATATCACTGAGAATCGTATTAGAAATATAAATGCACAGAGATATAAGCTACACAGTATTAAAAATAGACCTGTTATAGAAACATAAGTCACTTTTTTTCTTTATGATAATACATACCAAGAGTTACAGCTTGCCTTTAGCCTGGAACCCCTAACCATACATGGTCAGCATTGACTTGAATTAACACCTGTGCTGGCAATACCCCACTGCTGTCATTTTAGAAAGGATCAAGATTCAGCACCTAGAAGACCCTCCCCGACCCACCCTCCAAGCTGTATGTTCAAGTCTCCAAAACAATTAACCAAAATTTGCATAATGAAGTCCACAGAGGACATATGAATACTAAGACAGCTAGAAGAAGTAAGAGCAAAGACAAAATAAGCTGAAATGTGTTAGAAAAGCTAAAGGAAGACTTTTTTTAATGCTTCCAGTTCAAGTCAGCACTAAGATGGTCATTAAATCCCAGCAGCGTTTGCAAGGCTGTGGATGTTTTGCTGGTGTTATTTTTTTTTTAAAAAAGAAGAATCTATAATAAGCATATTCATTTGAGGCAAAAAACCGTGTTTGGTTAAGTTTTTTAGCCATTCCCAAGTTACTTTAAATTTTGTGTCTGGCTCAAGGAATGACACTTTATTGGTTAGGATGGGTTCATAGCTGATGCATCTCCAAAAAATTCTTCATGAAGGCTGCCAGCTTCTGGACATCTTCAATGGTGACGGCATTATACAGAGAAGCCCGGATGCCTCCCACGGACCTAGGGTGGCCAAAGACGCAGCCAGGGAGAACAGAGGCATCTAACTTAGTATCAAGACGGTCCTCTTTCCAGTCACCCACCCAATCTCCAGGTACAGCACTTGAGGCCACATGTCCAACCTCCCACCTGGAAACCCCCCCAGGGAGCCAGGAGCTGCAGACTATCCCAGTCATTAGACAATTCTCCCTGATGCACTGAGCATCCACCGTGCTCACAACACAACTTAGATTAATTCAACTATTCAGGTGATACAGTGTCTACGCCTGACTTCTTAAAACAGAGCAGCCATATCAGTAAGCCCAAAGTATTCAAGCTAAATTAAATGAAGTGGGTGATTATATTCAACAAACCACTCATGAGCCCACCAAGCAGTGAGCTGGCAACCCCTGCAGGCAGGGATGTCACTGCTCCTACTCAGGTGTGAGGACATGTATTTTTCCTAGAGTGAGCAGTAATAACTATTCTACCTGGTGCTCAGGCGGAGCAGCAGAGCTTTATTACACCACAACACGGTTGGAAAGCCTCATCGTAGGTGAGATGGCAACCTCTGTGAGCAGTATGAGATTTTCCAGGTCATTTTGACAAAGCCCCCAGAAGATGTGGCTCCGCTATTCTTTCAGCCAGGGAGTCATGCTCAGGGTTCTGTAAGCCACAAGAGGAAGAACCGCCCCTAGGACAACTGGTCATTCCCCCCCCAATAACTGTTATCCCAAGGTCAGTAGGCTCCTAGATCTGTTTCATTCTAATGTAAAAAACTAAGTCAGTTCTCTAGACTGCAGGTATACTCACCTATGCCCTTTCAAGGAGATCATATTGAGTTCGAGAGCTTTGTCGAGAAATCTTTTCTCTAAAGCATCATCTCCTTTGGCGTTTCCAATGCGAAATGGAATATTCATCTTGCTTCTATTCTGGGGCTGCACTGGACATCTGAAAAACATGTTTATTACTCCAGTTACTTTTCTGAAATGTGCAGTGTGCCACTGACAAGTTGAGACAGGAATGAAACACACTCCTCCCTGCCTTGGAGCGAGACTTTCCCTTCCCCCTATAAGTTTAACAAATCTTGACTTACATGTTTTCCTAACTTCTTATTTTTCTTTTCCTTGCACTCTGAGGGCAAACAACCTTACCTCAAAACAAAGCCAAGGATGGAAATTGCAAAGATAATGTCAGAATTACTGACAAGGGGTGACAAAAACAAGCTGGTGTCAACAAATCACCCAATGCTTATTTTGCAAGAACAGGCATGCTGACCCTGGCCTAACCCTTCCTTCCTTTCCTCGTAACTCTAGTTCAATACCCCTACCCTCTGCTAGTGAGCAAGAAGGAGTGTTTCGTACTCTGGCCTGCTGCCCTCCTCATCTGTCAACAAATTAATAAACCTACTTTCCTTGTCCTCAAACTTCGTTCCTTTTATTGGCTAAGGGGACTGAGACCAGAAATTCTGGTATCAAAATCAGTATACAATTCAAAAAAACATTTTTTTTCTGGATGTAAGCAAAGAGAAGGAACCAAGACTGACTGAAGAAAAAATTCTGCATTGAGACATTTATGATTTACATAGGGAGACCACTTTTGCATATGGAAGAGTGATTATGCTGTCTCTTGAATGATTTGTATTCACTTCCATAAGCCTCAGTTTCCTCATGTAAATATTGGGAATGAAAGGCAAACGATGCCGTGTAACTTCCAAGCACAAGTTAAGGTGATGCGGTGCTTATGCCTACCTTCTTAAAACACTGCAGCTATAGCAGCAAGCCCAGACTGGTCTGCTGGAAGTGAGAGGTCCAGCCAACAGCCAGCACCAGACTTGTAAGTGCCATTTTAGACCCTTAGGTCCAGGAGAATCACCAAAAGACTTTGGTTGGATGATCCCAGGTGAGACTTGCAGAAGAATCACCCTGCTAAGCTCAGCCCAACTTGCTGACCCAAAGAACCAGAAGCAAAAAATGTTTGTTGTTTTAAGTCACTGACTTGGGGTGTTCTGTGATGTGAAAACAGATTATTGACACAATGTAGAGCAGTGTTAAAACATAGAAATGCTATATAACTATTTGTTAAATTCACTAAATTCATCTTTTGATTCCCAGCAACTTGTACAGGGATCATAGAGGCTCAGAAATGAATGAGTAGTGAGTTGATATCCAAGGTCAGTATTTGACTTTAGTTTCTGATATGGGAAATAAGCACTCAAAATTATTTTCCACTGACAACCAAAGGAAACAAAGCTGAAAGAAGAGCTGACATGCTACTCTGGAATAAAAGAAAAGTGAAACAAGTAATAGTAACCCTCTTTCTCCATTATTTCAAGCACATCCTTTTTTATTCTTACACATTCAGGGTAGGATTCATTAAAATTAAACAGCAGATAAAAGCAGTACATGAAAGCTTCCATTAAAAGTTATATTCCCCTGAGGGCATGTGTACAAAATTCCTGTTAAAGTTAATAGGATTCAAGTGCACACCTGTAAGCAGGAGACAAAAGAAGGGAAACCAAATATCTGGTAATAGGCTTTGAGTCTGAATTCCAGGACCCCCTTTTCCATGAGGTGGTAGGTTTTGTACTTGACATTTAAATTAAAAATTCAGTGGCTATCCTCTTTTGATATTCTGCTGCCTCAGGCTCCCAAGGTGAGGGTCCAATTATAGAGGTTTAACAGCAAAAAGCATATCTAATTTAAGGGGAAAAAATTAAAAGGAGGAAGAATTAAGAATCCATTTACAGCTGTTGTTTTGCTGCTATAGAATCTGTACTCACAGTATTTACTGCAAAATGAGTGAAGGGGGTCAAAAGGTACAAACTTTCAGTTATAAAATAAGCCATGGGGTGTAATGCACAGCATATGTAATATACTGCATATCTGAAAGTTGCTGAGGGAGTAGATCTTTAAATTTATCATCACAAGAAAAAAGTCTGTAACTACCTATGGTGACCAATATTAACTAGACTGACCATGGTGATTATTTCCCAAACTATACAAATATCAAATCTTTATATAGTACACCTGAAACCAGTATCTTTTTTTTTTAAGATTTATGTATTTATGCATACAAGCTGGGGTACAGGCCAGAGGCATGGGGCGGCAAGAAGGTTCACCAGAGGTAGAGTGGGGAGCAGAACAGGCAGATCGATAGAAATACACTGCTGAGGGGAGCAGCGGGCGAGGCAGGAGAGGTCTGCTGCACCATGTGGGAATCTCCCTGGCTGGGCATTGAACTCATGTCGCTGCTGCTGACAGCTCCACAGTGTAGTTCTTAACCGCTGCACCACCAGGGAGGCCCTGAAACCACTGTCTTATGTCAACTATACATCAATTAAATTTACAGTCTCCCACCCCAAATTAACCCATCGCATCAAGAAAGCAGAGGCTAGCAACAAAGCAAAGATCTCATAAAAGCTACACATGGAAGATTAAATCTCCATGTGGCAAATATTTACTCAGTATCCAAGAATGTCTCTAGAATGAGGCTGAGGGAAGGGAAAGAAGATTAAGGGGATTTAACTGTTCCCAATCTAGTGAGACAACTGTGGAAGGAATTAAAATTCCAAGTGAGAAGTGCTATAACATCAGCAAGCTGTGGAAACACCCAGAGAAGACTGAAAGGTTCCAGAGAGGGCAGGGGAGTGGTTAGCGCAGATGAGATAAAGGGAGAGCATCCTGGCAGAGAACTGCACCTGCAAAGAAAGAGAGGCCCCCCCACACCCCTACACAGCAGTTTCCCTGATGCAGCTGGAGGCTGCCTAGCCGTGGTCAGCTGGGAGGATCCTACAGGTGCACCCTGAAGGGAGGTGAACAGGACCCTTGAGCAATGAGGAGCTGTCAGGATTGCACAATATGAGACCTGAGTTTCAGTAAAAGAGCTAAAGCCCACAGAGGGGAGATCAGTGGGTAGATAAACCTAGAGGCGGGCCTCCATGGTGGCCCAGCGGTTGAGCGTTGCGCTGTGGAGCTGTCAGCAGTGCACCGCGATGCGAGTTCGACGCCCAGCCGGGGAGAATCCCACGTGGTGCGGCAGACCTCTCCTGCCTCGCCCGCTGCTCCCCTCAGCAGTGTGTTTCTGATCTGCCTGTTCTGCTTCCCACTCTGTCTCTGGTGAACCCTCTCGCCGCCCCACACCTCTGGCCTGTACCCCAGCTTGTATGTATAAATAAATTAAAAAAAAAAAAAAAAAAAGAAACCTAGAGGCAGAGAGCCCTGCTAGAAAACTCTTACAAAGAACATTCTAGATCAAAATTGAGCATGACAGGGACACCATGGAGCATGAACCATCAGCTACAAGCTCAAATGCCAACAGGAGCCCTAAGTGAGTAGAAGGGCCCAGTGTGACAGACGCAGCATAATCTCCCTGGGTTACATTTAAATGTGATATGTATTCTTCACCTCCACAGAGAAACTCTCCCCTTTTATCTTGAAACACATGACCTTCCCAGGCAAAGTTTCTTTTTTCCCACTTTCAGAGACACATGGATTATGGAACAAGAAATCTAGATTTTTAAGATTTATTTTTTATTTATACATACAAGCTGGGGTACAGGCCAGAGGTGTGGGGCGGTGAGAGGGTTCACCAGAGACGGAGCGGGTAGCAGAACAGGCAGATCAGAAATACACTGCTGAGGGGAGCAGCGGGCAAGGCAGGAGAGGTCTGCCGCACCATGTGGGATTCTCCCCGGCCGGGAGTCAAACTCGCATAGCCGCTGCTGACAGCTCCACGGCGCAGCGGTTAAGGCCCCGAAATCTAGATTTTTAAATAAGCTTTCCATATCCCACTACTGGCTCAAACTGTGCCCTTTAAACCCCATGTGGGCGACATCAAAGCATATGTGGGCTCCACTTGGCCACTGCTCCCCAGTTTGCAAGCTCAGGAGTTACCATTCGATTTCAGAGGCAGACAAGGGGCGTTGCGTGACCGTGTTGGGAGGCAGCAAAGAGAAGGTACCAAGGCTTACTGACAGGGCTGGTGTGCGTGCCTGTGATGCAGGTAAGGGCAAGGCCATGAAGACTGACAAAAGTCTAACAGCGTGTCCATGGTGGGGGCCGATGTGGAAGAGCTTGGAAATTACTGAAAAAGCTGTCCTGTGGCTCTATCCATGTAGGAAATCCTGGATTAACAGGGCTAAAAAGGTTTCTTTTCTCCTCAACTACTTGGGGTCTTTGGTGCATATGTAAATTAAGCCCCCAGGAGGATAATTCAAAAAGTGATCGTTTTTCCCAAACATAGTGAACTTAAAATCCCTTTGTACATCCAGGGATAGTGTTCCAGAATGCCCACTGAGAGACACCAGCCTCCCTAAAGTAGCAGAGGACGGGAGTGTTTGAGGGGAAAGGCAGCACTTCGCTAAGAGAACCCCCTTTCACAAAGGCCATGAGAGTGAGGAGGCAGTTGGAAAAAATGGCAGGCCATGGGCAAGAGATTAGGAATCCCTCTCTTCACTGTGATGTCCAAGATTTATCGGAAACAAAAGGAAGGAGATTAAGAAGATACTGAGGTGAGAGAAGCCCATAAAATAGTCACTAGGCCTCTCCTTACCGCCTGATTTCTGAGATCAGATGAGATCGGGCACGTTCAGGATGGTATGGCCATCCCGCCTGATTTCTTAAATAAAAAATTCATTTTAAATTTGCAAATGATTATGAACACCTAGGGGGGAAATATGAGTATTTACTATCCCCTCCCCATATAGGCAGCTGCCGTTAACAGCCTGGTGTGCCTCCTTCATTTAAAAAAATTTTTAAATGTTATTTTATTCTATTTTTATTATTTTATTACCTTATTTTTGCTTTTTTCATTTTAAAAGGACAGGTTTATTAGGAAAAGGAGACAGAAAAAGAGAGCCCACCTGCATAATCACAGGTGGGCAGGAACACTGCTTCATTTTAGACACAAAGGTGTGTGTGCTCGGGTATTTGTGTGTCTGTGTGTGTGTGTTTATACATAAATGAAGTAGTCACATATAGAAATGTGATGGTTTTACAAGAGGCATAATAGATACACCCCTTCCCCCTTGCTTTCTTCCATTTGGTCTGATAACATCATCACAGTCCTCTTCCTGTGGGTGCTCACACAGATCCCCCCATCCCTCTTTCTCCCTGTGCACATTATTCCACACCACAGCTGGATCCTTGTGTCTCTCCTCAGCCCTCCTGACAGGCACAGACAACCTGGAGACAGGTTGTCTGCAGACTTCCCCTGACATACAGCTCCTGCACTGGACTTGCAGGTGCTAGTTTCACGCACACCTCTCTGATCAGAATATTGACGGAGGGAGACCCTAGCAGTAAAAATCTTCAAAAAGCAAGACAGTTTTGAACTTTGATAGGTGCTGCATGCTTTGCCCCCAAGTGATCCAAATTTATATTCAACATACCAAAAGTGTTCCCTCAACACCCAATGTTAATCTTTGTAATTTGTTAATCAGAGGCAAAAAAAAAAAAAAAAACCTCTTGGTTTTAATCTGCATTTCCTACAGAAAATAGCATCACCGTATCTATTAGACAGCTATGTTTCTTCTGACTTGTTTGCCCAGACCATAGTAACCAACCCCACACTTTTTCACTTGGTTATTTCTTTTTATTAATTACTTGTCTATTATGTTACTTGCCTATAACAAGTAAGCTGACCTATATATTATATACCACAAAATTTTCTCATGTCTGTTATTTAATTCTGTTAATGATGTCTTAAGCTGAACAAAAAAACTTAATTTTTATGTAATTAAATGTGTCCTTTACTTTATGGCTTACTTATAGGAAGGCCTTCTATACGCCCTACACATAAACAGAAAATCTCTCCCATATTTCCTTATAGTACTTTAATATTTGTCTTTTGCCTTTAGATCTTGACTGATTAGAATTCGTTTTTGAGTAAGCTGTGATGTAAACATTTAAACTGCAAATTTTGTTTAAGTAGATTATCAATGTTTCAATTATTTCCTTAGTTCAAAAGTAAAGTGAAGAATTTTCTGAAAACCCAGTGAATACAGAAACAACTCGTGATGGTTCAGCTACAGACACTGAAGAGAGACAGCGTGAGGAAGCCTGCTCTTGACGAACAAAGTCCCACAGGAATGTCGTAAGTCAGGATGTCATTTGCCAGGTAAGCAGCCCAGAAGGTGGACAGAAGTTACCAGAAAGAAGTCTATTCTGAAGAGGACACAAGCGCTGTGGCTAGTGTCACCCATAAGTCAGTGAGGCATTTTGGGTGGGAAGGTGACCAGATTTCCTAGGAGGCTGCCTCTGGAGAAGGCCCAGGGTGGGTGCTTAGAGCTAAAAGCCTGCAGGGGAAAAGAATTCCAGGGACTTTCCAGCAGTAGACGCTTTCTTATTTTGTTTCTAAATCCCCGGATTTTCCCAGAGATACCAACATTCTTTTTGTCCTTCTATATTGTGCCTAAACATCTCCTGAGAAATATATATGGAGCCAAAAGCTAACTTTAAAAAATTGGTCTCTCCCTCCCCACCAGCAGTCAAGGGCTTTCACTCACATTCTGGTCCTGGGTACTCTTGAGAGCCAGAAAAGATGACTTTTTCTTCAGGGTACCTCCAGTCTATACATGGCTAGTCCAGAGTTGGTGCTTAGGAGTCATTTACAGGGAGAGAGAAAGGGAGGAACAGGTAGGTACCTGGGGGGGTGGGTAGGTGGGTAGGTGTATGGGTGGGAAGATAAATGAGCAGGTAAGTGAGGAAGTGGATTAAGCTTGTCCTTGAAACTTTCCACTGACTTCTTTTCCAATCCCGCACAAGTCACCCCCTCCAGGCAGCCCACTCTAACCTTTTCTCAGTGGCTTTTCTCTACTATGCTTTTCTCTCAGCAGCTTTGCAGAGTCCATTCCCTGCCTTTCTAAAAACTTCTTAAAATACTTCTGCCCTTCTAAATCTATTCACACTTAAGCTTCAAGCTCACCCAAAAGTTATCTCTTTATCTCCAGCCAAAAGGGTATTTTCTTGCACCAAATTCATGCCTCACATTTAGCCCTTCAGCTATGAACTCCTTACACAACCTACACATGTTAAAATGGCTCCAGTAAGTGCTGGTGGTGTCACATGCCAGTGTCTGGACTTGCCTCTGTTGCACAAAACAAGAAGAAATGTCACTGCATGCCAAGAACTCACAGGAACAGGCAGTAGCACTTTAAGACAGCATGCTATTTTACCCTAGTTGCCCAAAAGCACACCCACATCCCCCACTCATGGGTGGTAACAAGTTAAGATCAGGGCATTGTTCTATCTTTTCCATGTGGCCCAATGAATTCTTTAAAAAAAAAAAAAGATCTATTTATTTATGCATACAAGAGCTGGGGTGTAGGCCAGAGGTGTGGGGTGGTGAGAGGATTCACCAGAGACAGAGTGGGGACTAAAACAGGCCGATCTACTTAAGTACACTGCTGAGGGGAGTAGCGGGCAAGGCAGGAGAGGTCTGCTGCGCCACGTGGGAAGCTCCCTGGCCGGGGATCAAACTCGTGCTGCAGTGGCTCTGAATAGCTTCGTAGTGCTGAGACTTAACCCGTTGCCCCACCAGGGAGCACCCACCCCACTGAATTCTTAAAGAATTCCCACATTACTGTGAGCCAGATATTTTCTTTACTATAGACCAAACCCCAAAAAGTTATGGCTACTAAAGGGATCCTGACTTCAAAAATGAGTATAAGAGTTTAAGGATATAAAACACACAAATAAACAAATGTGTGCACATACACACACTCCATAAAGTTTGCTCCCCATACATCTGTCCCCTCCCCTTCTTTAAGGAGAGGAAACAGATGAAGATACAATTGTTGAGTTTTTCATGTATCACACATTGTACTAGGTGCTTCATATCTGGCATTTTGGGGCAATATCTAGAGTAGGGGTTGAATGGTGACTCCCAGAAAGGTAAATGTATGTCCTAACACCCAGAACCTGTGAATGTGACTGCTTTGGAAAAAGGGTCTTTGCAAATATAATTAAACTACATATCTCTCCTGGATTATCTGGGCAGGCCCCAAATCCAATGACCTGTCCTTATAAGAGAAGGAAGAGAAGACACAAAGAGACGATGTGAAAACAGAGCAGAGACAAGCCAAGAACATCTGGAGTCACTAAAGGCTGGAAAGGCACATTCCCCTGGAGTATCTGGAGGCAGCAGAGCTCTGCTGACACCCTGATTTCAAAATTTCAAAGTTTGAGGTACTTTGTTGCAGCACCCTAGGAGATGAATACAGGGTCCACATGCTTTCTGTACCCAACACAGGAATGCCCATGGTCAATATAGACTGCATCAACTAGTCGCAAAAACATTTAATTATGAGTCAATTCACAGTCATTCCATTCACAGACCACAGGCCTAGGATGGGGAGACAGTAAATGTTCCTTAAAAGGGTAACTAACTAGCTCAGAGGAGGGAGCCAGTAGTGGGTGTTTATACCAAGGGTATCCAGCTGGTATCTTCAGGTAAAGTTGGTAAGTTAGTGTGCTTTTTCCCCAGGGGCACACAAAGGAAGCAGGGAGTGGAAGACGGGGTCCGGGCATTGTCCCCAGGCCTGTCTGTGGTGTGAGGAACATCACCACCCACTGAGAGACAGGTCCCAGACCTGGGGTTCCTGGTGTGGAGATACGGGACTTGCCTTATGCTTGCGGAACATGGGAGCACCCAGCTCATAGCACTTCAACATCTCAGAGAAAGGGGAACATACCCCTTTCAGAGATACCCAGCATGTGCACCTTTTTACGTTCACAAGAGGCAAAATGTGAAATAAAATCCATCCACTTACACATAGAATCCTTGAGAGTTGTCAATAATATCATAGATCATTTGCGACTTGATGGAGCTGAGCTTCTCCATGGCGGCTGCACCACCATTGTTCTTAATCCACTCCAGGACCAAGCCCATGACATAGATGCTAAAACCAGGAATAAAAAAAAAAAATCCACTTAGTTCAGCTTTGCACAGCAAACTGTTCTCTAAGTTGTACTAAAACAGACTCAAAGACATCCCTAGATGTAGAATAAAGTGGGCATGTGAGCTGATACGGCAGTGTTCAGAGTACATGACTGGGTGGAAAAAAGGAATCCACACAACAGTCTGTATGGTGAAGTTCAGTGGCATAGTTAAATATGTGGCTCAGTATATTTACATATGGCTAGTTAGTATACCAGCAGTTAATAGCTGTTACCCCAGGAGACTCTGCTCACTTCTGAAATCTTTGCTAAGAGCATGTGTTGCTTTCGTAATTTTATTTAAAACAATACAAAATCTTCTCTGTGCACTAGGGCTTAAAAAGTACAACAGAATGTTCATCAGAAAACACTCTGACTCTTCGGAATACTAACTCTGCAGATGAGTGTCTGGAACTGTTGTGGCACAATTACTCCAGGAATTAGTGAAAGTAAACAAGTTGAGCACTTTTCTAAGAGAAAAGTCCCCCCAGGTTTCTCTCACCCCAGCCAGGGGAGGGGAATCTAGGGTAGGTAGTCACTCCCATTCTGAAGAGAAAGTTGGTCTAGTTTAGGTTTTTGTTCCTTACTAGCTACTTCACTTCATACTAGAGCTAAAAGAAATTTATATTTATATACTTATGGGTCCTGTTAGTCATGGTAAGTAAAAACTATTTTGTGGGATTAGAAGGGAAGATTTGCATTTTTGGATTACCCTCTCACTAGGCTTAGTGTGTTCTTCAAAAGGGTTAAACAGAATGATCATGCGTTCTTTATTCCACCCCAATTCACTGCTCAGAGTTACAGGGAACTATGTGAAGGCCAGTTATCCAGCATAGTTCAAACAAACTTCCCAGGGCTTATGGTCCTTTGGTTCTGATTTTCAAAGAAAAAAAAAAAAAAAAGAAGAAGCCTTCTTTTCAAACTTGGACCTTTTCCACAGCTTCTACATGATACAAAGTTCTAAAGTGTTTCGGGTGCCCCATCACTTACCCTCAAGGACCAGGGAGGGTGTTTTGCTGACCTTTATGCCCTATTTGAAGGGAATGTTCTCGCTGGGTAAGCTACTCTTCTCTGACCAAGGATGTTTAAATACTACAAATGATCTCTTTTTCAAGTCAGAGGTGTAGGGTAATTGCTCAGTTATACAAACTTGCACTTTTTTCGTTTTCTTTTAGGCTAAAAGAAGCAAAGCAACTTAAAGGGGGTGTGTTGGGTCAGAATGCATTTAACCCAGTCTCATTCATCTTTTACACTGACCTGATTCTAACGAAATATATTAACACCCTCTGCGTGGAGTTAGCACATTCTCTCCATGTCTGTATGGGTGTTCTCTAGGAACTCCAGTTTGCTCCCACACCCCAAAGATGTACCCATTAGGTCCTCTGGTGTGTCCAGATGCCCAGGTCTGAGTGAGTGCAGGTGTGGCGTGGTGGGCCTGTGACGGAAGGGTATCCTGTCCAAGGCTGGTTCCTACCTATTCCTGAGGAAGGCGCATGACCACCCCCCCAGAGGGATGAGGTCTGGCAACTGAGACCCTGAGCTGGGTTAACACTTTGTGGTCCGCTCATGTATTAGTACGTGTTTTTGTCACCAGTATCGGGTGGCCACTCACATATTAATATGTGTTCATCTAGTCTCCGGTTTTTCACACCACAGTGGATTTATCTGGAACTATTAGGAGCTATTTCTTTGATCATACTCAGTCTAGAAGCTTTACACATTGTTTTGGTGAAAGTGTAAGGTGTTTTATGAGAGATATTACAGTTTTTTTAATACCCAGTAGTTCAGGAGGTGTGTGTGTTTTATTGAATGCTTATTCCATTCATGCGGTGGCACAGAAAATGGCCGGCCCCAAGGGCTGGTAAATTTAAAGGGCACCGGCACACAAAGTGTTAAGTAGATTGGAAAATGAACAAATGAATAAAAACAAATTATTGTTCATTATTAGAAATATGTATGGTCTTTGTAGAAGTTTAGTGATGTTTTAGTGACCAGAAATACACCACTGGAACTTAACTCATTTACATCAATTAGCCTTTAGTCAAACTGGCTTCATTCTATGGTGTTTCACGTCAAGTCAGACGAACCTCTCAACAATGTCAAGTGAGGACTGACTACACACTGCATCACTGAATCCTCACAGCAGCCCAATGAGGAGGGTGCTACTAGTACTCTCAAGGAGCCTGCTGCGTACCAGAAGGGGTAAGCAAGCTGCACAAGGTCACACATAATTAAGTAGCAAAACCTCTCCGGCATTTATTAAATCCTAGGTGGCATAAGGATTTTCACAAAATACCTGAATCTAGAAGTCATAAGATCATGAGGCAGAGCAACCGAAAGCACAGTTATGCACTCTTCTCACTCAGCTAGCAGGAGTCAAGCTAAAAGGACCCTTGCAAATTGGGATAAAAACCAAAAAGCTGTTTGTTCCAAGTCAGTACGTTTACTGCCAAATAGGCAGCTTCATGCAAGTCCAGCAGAGAAAGAAAGCGAGCCAGGAGGGACGCCTGACCTTTGAGAGTCTCTCTAAGGCTGCCCTGGTTGTGTGAGAGGCAGCCATGACACCACATCTGCAGAGTTTTGGGGTTAATGGTGAACCAAGGCTACTGAGATCAAACAAAAACACCATCGCAAAAAAGAAAGAGCTGAAAGGAAACTTGACCAAACAGTGCACAGAGGGGTGGTGAGCTGAGCAAAGAATCCTGATAGGATATCTGGGGTCACCAGTTCATGGACTCGTGCCCGACTTTAAATCCCCTCTGTTGCAATGGCAAAGCCAGAGCCCCTCCAGGGGGCCACCAGCCGCAGCCAGTAATTACCTGAAGCACGGGGGTGTATTATACAAGGAGCTGTTCCCAGCCTGCACTTTGTAGTCCAGGACCGAGGGGCACTCTCTGAGCGCAAAGCCCAGCAGGTCCTCACGGCCGATCACCACCGTGACCCCCGCGCAGCCAACGTTCTTCTGGGCACCAGCAAAAATCACACCAAACTGAAAAAGAGAAACACGTGCTGTTTTAGAAGCACTGGGTCATTTTTCATGAATGTATTCAAACTCCCTAGCCTCTTCCCAAAGCACAGTTGTTACGAGGCAGTGATTCTATTCCAGTCCTGTTCAGAGTACATTCCACTGTCTAAAGGATTCTCTATCTGGGACAGCAGATCAATACTCAAGAGTTCAGAGGCCCACAGATTACTCACAGGCCTGGTCCTTCTCACTGTTCATGGACTCACTGGTAAGGGGCTAACCTAAGTCCATCACTGCAAAGACCCCCACACATAATCATATTCACTCTGTGGACTGCCTTCTGACATCCAAACCAGTCTCTAAAATGGGGCTACTACTTGTCCTTCTTTTTCTTTTTTTTTTTATTTACTTACTTATACATAGAAGAACCAGTGTATAGGCCAAAGGCATGGGGGGTAAGAGGATTCATCAGAGATGGAATGGGGAGAAGAACAGGCAGATTTACTGAAATATACTGCTAAGAGGAACAGTGGGCGAGACAGGAGAGGACTGCTGCGCCATATGTGGGTTAGCTCCCTGGCTGGGGATCAAACTCAGGTTGTAGTGGTGACAGTGCTGAGGTTTAATCCCTAGGCCACCAGGGAGGCCCCTATTACCACATTTTCTCAAAATTTCAAAAAGGCAGACAACCATTGAGTCGGCACATTTTTAAATGCTTTAAAGGTCTCCTCCCTTGCTGCATGCACCTGGGTGCACTGCCTGCCTTGGGGTGCCACTGGGAAACTGTGTATCTTGTCAATGCTCTTAGTGGGGACAAGGCCAGCTGAGGCTCCTTCCCCAGGCTCCCTGAGCTTGGTAAATCAGCATCTTCCCTTGAAGAGATCAAGCCACTCCCCATATGTTGACCAAAGAAGTCTTCTAAGAGCCACTCTCCAAGACAGGTTAAGTTCCCCAAGGACCAATGTGCCCTGTAAGGCCGTCATTAACTCAAGGCTGAGTGTGTCAGCACCTAACCACTCGGACAACCCATGAGAAACAAGCAACTGTCAGCCAGCTCACAGACTGCTGCTCTAGGCAGGAAACCCCTGGACCGAGACCCTCACAGGCCCTCCTGTTCTAGTAAATACTAAAACCCTGAACCCCCACCCCACCTTTTTCACATTCTACCTTGGAAACATCCACTGGCTTGGATAAGAAGTTAGAGGACATGTCACAAACCAGCACTGCTCCCTTGACATCAGGGATAAAGTCAAACTCCACTCCGTGCACAGTCTCATTGGCGCAGTAATACACATAGGAGGCGTCGGGACTGAGGTTCCAGGTGCTGGGATCTGGAATTTCTACCACGGAAAACAAGTTAGAAACTACACTTTCACTCCTTTCTCCTTAGGTAAAGGGGAGTCAATCAGAGACAACAGCCCTATCCCAGCAGTGAGAGACTGATTCCAAGGAATTCACAAACGAAAGCACTTATTTGTAATAGTCACCACCTAAGAGATTGGTCTCAGCCTCTGACTACTATTGGGGGACAAATTCTCTTTAAGAAAGGCATGGTGGGTATTTGGGATTTTTCTTATCTATTGATGGCCCAAAAGTTTCCTCTTAAGAGCATCAGCCTTTCCTCGCTCTCAGTCCATGTGGTTCCAAACCAGCATGACCAGGTAACTGATCGGCTTGCAGCCACTCAGGACCTTGCTGTATTCTTTCAAATTTTATGCATATGCTGAAGCATCCCCAGTAACAACCCCTTGTGGCCCAAACCAATCCTCTAAAGAAGATGGGACAGCTTTCCTGATTGCAGAGCTACCATGAAGGAGACAGGGGCCAGGATCTGGAGACATGATTGAGGTCCTTGATCAAGCCACACCTAAAACCAAACCAGCCCTTGGGATTTTCAGCTAAGTAAGCTTTCTATAGTCACCACTTAATAGTTTAACTTAGTACAGCCATCCGACCCAAATGGTATCAAAGTAATTACTGGCAAGATGAGGAAAGAATTAAAAACTGCAGACTTCCCTAGGTGGGGTACCCAATATCTGAATAGGGACCACCATCCCCCAGTCCATAGCTCGGCTCCCAGGACTTACTTGTGTAACTTCCCAGTTTAGGGTAGACAACATTCACAGTCCCAAACTTCTTGGCTTCTTCAGCAGCTTTGGCTGACCAAGCTCCAGTTACTACATAGTCGGCACACCTTCCTGCTTTCAGGCCAATTAGGTTTAAGGGAACAGCACTGAACTGGCCAGATCCACCTCCTTGCACAAAAATCACCTTGTAGTTGTCTGGAATGGCTCTGGGCAGAAGCACAGATGAAAGCAAATACATAGATTCATACAGTCAAGGACAGAGAATGAGATACACATCAGTACTTTATATGCTACAAGAAATATGGTAAAGTTCTACTACCACTTTGCCTTCTCCAGTTCAGTCAAACATCTATGTAATCTCAGACAACTATTTGTTGGGCCTTGAGGGGGGAGTTATGAGTATTGTTTGGACAGAAGCTGGTTAACACCTCACTGTTCTTTTAGGAAGTCATCTTCCTTTGCATCTCAGTCCACAAGGTTGGCTACTGCTGAACCCCAGCTGTGGGGAATGAGCACACAACCCAGGCTGGCCAACAGGATTTGGTTCTGAGACCTCTGATTAAACTTCTGGAGCAAAACTGTTTCAGCTGGGCCTCCCTGGTGGCGCAGGGGTTAAAGTCTCAGCATTATCAAGCTATTACCAGTCACTGCAGCATGAGTACAATCCCCAGCCAGGGGCAGAGCAGACCTCTCCTGTCTTGCCCGCTGCTCCCCTCAGCAGTGGATTTCCGTAGATGTGCCCATTCTGCTCCCCACTCTGTCTCTGGGGTATCCTCTCACACCCCGCACCTCTGACCTACACCCCAGTTCTTGTACACATAAATAAAATAAATCTTAAAAAAAGAAAACTTTCAATTGAAGAAAAGAAGAAACTTATAGGTGTTAATCTAACAACCACTGGTGGCCTCCTGGTAAAACTAACACATAACCAAGGAGAGTGAGAGGTTGGAGAAAAAGTCTTCATGACATCACCTTTCTGTAGTGACACTCCTGTTACGTGAGGTGACAATTCCCTTTTTTCTGCTTCAGCCAGGAGTTGGGCTTCTGTCACTTGTAAGAAAAAAATCCTGACAGTCTCTACAAGTATGAACCAAGTGGACACTGGAGAGGATCTTTAATCATGCTTTAGGTTTAACTGTATAACCACATACCACATGTACATAGAGATTAACAGCAGAAACTTTTTGACTCCAACATGGAAAATTATACCGTTGTTTAGAATGGCTCTAAGTAATAGGGTAAGGCCAATCCCAGAGGGACTAGGCCATGGAACTGGATCCAAGCCTTTGAGTAAGATGGAGTTTGGGAAGTAGAATCCAGAAGGCAGAGGACTGGCTGGGTGACAGAGCTCCCGCACAGGGACATCAAGAACCAAAGAACAGAGCAACCTAAGAGGGTATGGGGGGGTAGGTGGTGTGTAAATATCTGGTTCTCAACAGCATCTGTCTATGTCTGTGTTTAGCAGGGTAGCAAGGCATGCAGATGGGCCTTCTGAGGCTCTAGCCTTGAGCCTCAGCAGCTGGGAGAACTGGCAGCGTAAGGCTGGCTTCCAGGTCCATGTTATTCAGAAGACAGGTGGTTAACAAGGCCAACCATTGATGGGAGGACACGAGACAGGCCCTGGTACAGGAAGGAACTTGATTAGGAGAAGGGCTAGGCCCATAATCGAATGTGGAATCCAGTTAAAGAGGCTCATAGTCATGGGGCTCAAAGCCACTTGGGCCAATGCTCCCAATAGGCCCTCCAGGAAGGCCAGGACTGTTCCGTGAACATGACAGGGACCCAGCTGACAGACCAGATGGTGAGGGCAAGCAGATGCTTACCAGGCCGCAACACTCACACTGTCATGGGTTTACTGCTCTTCACAGAAAATGCCACCTATTTTGCCCCATCTAACAAATTTTTTAAAAATATTTATTTATTTATGCATACAAGAGCTGGGGTATAGGCCAGAGGTGCAGGGGGCGAGAAGATTCACCAGAGACAGAGTGGGGAGGAGAACAGGTGGATCTACTGAAGTACACTGCCGAGGGGAGCAGTGGGCAAGATAGAAGAGGTCTGCTGCACCATGTGGGAAGCTCCCTGGCCAGGGATCAAACTCATGCTGCAGTGGCTCTGGATAGCTTCATAGTGCTGCAACTTAACCCACTGCGCCACTAGGGAGGCCCACCATCTAACAAATTTTACCAAGGCAAATTGGGAAAGTTATGAAATCATCGGTACAATTCCAATTTTATTAATAATGCAAGGATAGACCCTAATTGAAGGATCCAGCACTTGAATTTTTTAATATTTCCCCAACTAGGCCCACACTTTAAGAACAAGTGAACTAGATGGTAGTTTATGATGCTAACAAAGACAACCATTTCTTGTCATTTAAATCCCTTTTAAACAAGTTTCACTTCCACAGTGCTGACAATCTTTCCTAGAGCTAAGGATTTCAAACCTTTCAAACTACATAAAATAAAAATACACAAAAGTAGGATGGGGAACAAGCTAAAAACGTTATGTACTAATGGAGTGAATCTGGAAGAATCTTAGGTTATTTTTAATTATATTCTGAATATGCAGATAATAGTAAAGAAAGTAACAAACACCCCGTGTCCAGATTATCAAGCAAAAGGCACTTTGGCCTTGAAAATGTCACACTCACAATAATTCCCGCACAAGAGTCTCTGTGTTGTTAATAATCTTAGCAAAATCTGATGATCTGTGGCTCATTTCTGCAGAAAGAAAGATAAACAACATGAGTTCCAGTTCAAAACCTGATGAATAGAAGTAGCTTTAGAAGTCACCACAACATTTGCAAATAAAATAATAAAGGGAAATTTCAGGGATTTTGTATTCAGATGGTGGGCCAAGGCTCACTTGTTCAGGGGAAAATCCAATTTGATTTTCAGGTTGCAAACACTGTAGCCTTACTGTCACCGCAGAATTTTTCAAGTGGCAAATTCACTGAATGAGCCATTTACTGTTTCATCCTTTGGTCTCTGTAATTTCTCACAAACAGGAAACCATGTGAAATGGTCACCCTTTAGGACAACAGCCCAAATTCCATGGTACACTCTCACTTCACAGAAATCTAAGTGCATGTCCCAAACTCACAAAATATAACAAAATGTAATAGCAATGAGCACATAGATCACCCTACAATCTCTTATATTTAGCAGCCTATGGCAGTACAAAAAAAAAGCGAAGGAAAATTAAATAAAAGAAAATGAATTTTGGAACTTACAGGTCCTTTCCCCAATAATACAGGGGAGAGGAGATAATGATATTATTAATGTGCAAGACCTTCATTAAAGGCTCCTGTATTTTTAAATGTTAACAAGTTCATTTTAATATAAAGAAAAAACTAAGCTGAATGTGAAGCAATATTATAAATGTTTGGGGTACTGTTTTACAGATTTATAGTATCTTCTGGTCTGAGATCCAATAAATAGCAAAAATCAATTATGCAACAGTGAGCTGAGCTGGATGACCCCCTCACCAACATTTTTGCAGGTGTCAAAATTGCTTCTACCGAACATGCAATCGGAGCTATTAAAATTTTAAAATCTTTGAAAGGTCTACAGAAGACCCTGTGAAACTTCTAGGCTTGATCCATTTAAATTAGTTCCATTTGAAAGTTGGACATTCACAGAATCCAAAAGTGAATCTTACCAAGAACACTAATCCCAACTCCTTTGTAGTCTAATAATTCTTTTTGTAATTCTAATAATACCTAGAAGGAATAAGAGAAAAGATGATTTTAATACACTGTGCACAGTGCTCCCTCTAGACATACAAATCTGGGGAGGAGAAGGGGCAGGAAAGTGTCCACAAGGCCTGAGAGGTCTGGAGGTTTCTGTCCCGCCCACAGCCAATCTCCTCCCGCCCACTGTTCCCACGAGGCCTGCTGATGCAATTCACGCACAAGTTGAGAGTGAAATTATGCAACATGATTGATGCTATGATGTAGTTTTTTCCAAAGGCCTGGATTTATTGGATATAAAAATTCACTTGGAATAAAATTTACTCTTGTAACTGATTCCCTAGAAAATATTCCCGCCACAATCTCATTTGCTACTCTCTTAAAGAAAAAGTACAAAATGCATGAAGTTCTAGGTGCAGAGAAAGGGGGAAAATTCAAGAAAGCCTAAATTAAACAGATAACTCAATTTTCCAGCCTTTTGGTCTAACTTGCTCAACTGATTCATGGAGGGTGAGAAGGAGGAAGGAAACGTCTGCAACCAAAGAGAACAAAGAGGCAAAACAACAGCAATAATTCTTAGATTTTGTGAATAATTTATTGATTATTGGAGAGAATGGGGAGGGAGGGCACGTTGAGTTGTGGCAGAGGGCAAGACACATTCACATATGGAGGTGTGAAGCTGTACTCCCCAAATTATACTTAGGTAGCTAATAGCAAAATCAATAAGACTGAAAAAAAAAAACCCTCTTCATGAGGTTATAGAGGACTAATCTCCTTCATCCCCATGGTGGAGCTGGCCAAGAGTGATAAACTTATTCACAATTTGCAGATGGGGAAGCTCAAGTATGGAAATCAATTTACAGAAATCTTATTTAAATAAAGTAGGGAGGCTAGAGAAGTTCCCAGGCAAGCACAATCAGCAGACTACAGGATCCAACTGGTCCTGCATCTCCCATGGGAAGTGATGTTGCTTCCCTGACCCGGAGAAAGGAAAAAAGTCCTCTTAATCCAGCAGCAGCCCCTCCAAAAGCTATCTAAGTGGGTGTTGGCTTTTGATCTGGGGAAGTGCACGTGTCTCATCTCGAGACTGCACGTTCTAAATTGCCTTTTTGATGTAGTTTCCAGGTTAATCCATTTTGTTGGTGAAATAACTACTTGCTTTTTATTTCAGGTCACAATCCTTGAGGCTCAAAGGGTGACTTCGCGATATGCTCCTGGCCAGTTCTTAACTATCTTGTAAGATAACTACAGCCCATATCCACGCGGAGCAAATGGGCACAGCACCTGGGTTTGCCACCATAGCAGGAAATGGGTAGGGTATGATGTGCTGGGTAGAGCTCAGCCTCCCCTTGCAAAACACAGCTTGCATGGGAGGAGCCCATCACTTTTTCCCAAAGGAAAGTAAAATGCAAAGAATTACAAACTGAAAAGAAAAACACCTATCTTTTTAAAGGAAGAAAAATTAAAAGCCCTTATCACATGCTGAGGACTTATGAGTGAAGTGACTATCTGGAACTGGCTTTAAAATAGTCTGGGGGAAGAGGGGAGACAGAGGGTGTGTGAGCAATGAGGAGTGGGGAGTGTGCTGAAACAAAATGGGCAACATGCAACAATTGCTAAATCCTGGAGATGGGACCATGAATTTCAAAATTCCCTCTTTGCCTTTGTGTATGTGAGAAGCAACATCAAGTAAAGAGAAATAAATCTCTAAAAATGTACAATAGGTGACAGGAGTTCTCTGCAGAAGCATCCTGCATCAGAGATGGTTTCCTTAAAAGATACACACTAAAGGCCCTCCCTGGTGGCACAAGGGGTTAAAAGTCTCAGCACTATGAGGCTAACTGCAGCCACTGCAGCAGGAGTTCAATCCCCAGCCAGGGAGCTTCCCACATGGCACAGCAGACCTCTCCTGCCTTGCCTGCTGCTTCCCGCAGCAGTATACCTCAGTCAATCTGCCTATTCTGCTCCCCACTCTGTCTCTGGCGAATCCTCTTACCCGCCCCCACTCTGGCCTGCGTGCCAGCTCTTGTATGCATAAATAAATAAATCTTTCAAAAAAAAAAAGATACACGCTAAAGAGGACATCATAAAACATGATCTATACTGGACTGCAACTTGAGAAAAGTAGTATTTGTACACTGACAATTAGACCAAAAAAACTTCCCTTGACAAGGGGTTCAAGAATTTATCATTGTTTTACAAACTATCAGATAATTAGCACTGGCTAATGAAATAAACTTTAGCGATCCTTTCCTTTACTAAACAGAAACATATGTCTGATAGCATCACATTTCTCTTATAAGTATTTCTCTTATAGAGGGTATTCCTTGAAACGACAGCTATAAAAGTTTATAACCAAAATCATTACAAAGAGTTTTAATGACTTCTACCCAAAAACTCAGGGTAGTTTATTTCCTTCAAACTGCAGAATGCAATCATGTTAGTGGGTCATAACTATTTTATTTTAATTGAAGTAACATTGGTTTTTATCACTGCATAGGATTCAGGTTACAGCTATCTGTTTGAACATCTGCATTTTTACATCATGACCACTGAAAATCTAGTTTAGTTCCATCCACCACCATACAACTGACCCCTTCACCCCTACCCTCTACCTTCCTCCTCGCTGGTGACCAACATTCTGTTCCCAGAATCTAAGAGTTGTTGAGTTTTGTTTGTTCTTTGCTTTCTTTATCTCCCACATATGAATGAAATTACATGGTATTTATCTTTCTCCCTCCGAAGGTCCATCCATGTTGTAGAAATAGTAGAGTTCAACTTTTTTTTAAAGTTGGGTAGTAGTATTCCTTTGGGTAAATCTACCACACCTTTTCCCATCCATCCATCAAAGGACACTAGAAGGAGTTACAAATCTTTCTGAAAATAATATTGCAATGAACATGGGGGTGCATATGGCTTTTCAAATTAGTGTTTTTGTATTCTTCAGATAAATACCCAGAAGTAGAATAGCTGGATCATACGACATTTCCAGTCTTAATTTTTGGAGGAAACTTATACTATTTTCCATTGTGGTTGAATTTATATTCCCACCAACGGTGTATCATGATTCCCTTTTCTTCATACAATTAATTTTTTGTAAATGAAATAGAACAGACTGGGGCAGAACAAAATGCAAAATCATATGTAGTAGTTAATAAGTTAAAAATTTCATAAGGTTTTTGCTTTAATTACATGTGTGTACTTGCTCATTTTGTGTATTTCTCATCATGCATACAGTAAAGAAAACTCAAAAAGTTTCTCTAGTCTGTGTAATCTAACGAAATCAAGACTTAAGACATTTAAAAAGAAAATCTGTCCCCCAAGTCAGAGAGCACAGGTAAGGGTAAAAAAATACTCCCAGGAAAAATAAATAATAAACAACTAATCGTATTACTGGTGACAACTTCCATTGCAATAAGTGAACAACAAATTACACATGGAACAAATAGAAGACTCCAAACCCTAGAGAGGGAAACAGGGGAAGATCCAGGAAACGTGTATCTTCTCTAGCAGGGAACACTGCCTAAAGGGCCTGCAATAACGGAGTGAAAAATAAGTCCTGTTCTCTCAACTACTTGTGAACCCTCGCTGCCCCTAGGAAAGCAAGCTATTCTTTCTCTTCTAAAATTGTAAGATTTTCTCTTCTTACCGCAACACAGAGGAGGCTCTGTCCTGGAAGTTTCTACAGGGTTCAACAATAAACAATTGTAAATTACTTGGCTATCCCCCATGTTGCTAAAACATTATCAGCTTCATCTTGATTAGAAAAATAAAATTACCAACAGCGGCAGCTTGTCTATGTGTTCAATGCACACCAGAGACTGCTCCTTCACAGTTGGGGTGAGGGGTGGTGTGTTAGATGTTGGGGAAAGGCAGGGAGTTCCACTTGCACTTGAAAGGCCTGGCTGTGGCGGGGAAGAATTCAATCCTTCCTTTTGCTCCAGTAAATACAAAGTAAAGTGAACTGGGCTAGCAGCCCAAAGCCAAATAGAGTTTCAAGGAGGAAAGCCAGTTTTTTTTAAAAAAAAAAAAAGGGAGGAGAGAAAGGCTGTAGGGAAGGGTAGGTTGGGGGCAGGGGAAACAAGGAAACTGTTAGTCCTGAGGCTTTCAAATTTACATCTGTGAAAAGCAAAGGTCTCAAGAGCAGGCTAAACCAAACACTGCTTACTTACCAGGGTTGCGCGCGGGCCTCCAGTTTGCAATCCCTTCCAGTTCACACGATCCCCGCTCACCACTCACTCACAGTATCCACTCATGCATCCATTCAACATTGCCCGGCTCTCAGCACCGCCCGGCGAGGCGAATGCAGAGATGAGATCTTTTTTCTTCAGAGTCCCGCCGGGGCCCGGGATAAGGCACAGCACCAGAGTCTGCAGGTGTGCTGCATTGGCGAGGCAGCACGCCCAGGCGGGACGAGTCGGGCATGCCTCGCCCAGACAATCGGTGCCAGGGGCAGTTGCACAAGCAAGACTCGCCGAGGTTTTTTCACCACGACCATTCTTCCAGAAGCCCACCGGCGAGAGATCCTGAACTGGGAGTGCATATGGCTACAAAGCTTTTGAACGACTCGGAGCTGGGGGAAGGGGTTGGGGGTTCTCCGAGCGTCCCGGGTTGGGATGCATGGCCAGCAGCCTGTACTTCCGCCCCGAGCGCGCTCCCGCCAGCTCTCGAGCGGACTTACCGAGCGTGGCAGCTTGGCGGGCCCAGCCCCAAAGTTGACCACCTGCCTCGAAGTGTCCATGGTGCGGCGGCGAGTCGGCTGAAGGCTACGATCGCTTGGGCAGAGCGAGTCTGCGGCCGGCAGGGACCTTGTGCCTCCTACCAACGCCGAGCCGACATCCCCATTGGGCCGCGCTATGCAGACCTTCCGCTGATTGGTTCGCACTACAGAATTCGCATCCCTATTGGCCCCGCTCACCAGCCAAGGCCCGGGAGCGGTTGCTCCTCCTAGCGTTTGCAGTTTCAGCTCTCTCTCTGATCAGTGCAAGGCGCGGGGGAGATTGCACCAGCCAGTCAACTCCGCCGTGCGCCCGCGAGAGGATCTTGGGCGGTGGGACTTGACTGTCCCTGTCAGCTTGCCCCTGTCTGCTCTATCCCAGATCGGGAGGTTTCCAGTCCTCCGACCCTGACCTCAGGCCCTCTATCGGAGATTGTGAAGTTGTGAAGCAAATCAGTACGCACACCCCGATTCCAACCACTTCTCCACCAGCCTTTGGTCTGAGCGCTGAAGCAAGTCCTTCAGAACCAACAGTCGTTAATTCGCCGAACTTTTCTAAGCACTCCCACGTGTCCCATATGCTTCAGCAGAAAGGCAGAGCCCCCAAGGGAGGAAATGAAGCATGAAGAATGGACGAGGATAGGTGGCCGAGAAATGAAGCTCTTTGCACATCCTCCGGGTCTGAGTTCGTACTGGATTGAAGGATGGAGGTGGCCAAGGACTCTGGGAGGAACGCTGGCCTAGGAAGCCTGGATACTCACGCGCGCGCACACACACACACACACACACACACACACACACACTCACAACACACCGCAAGTCTTTCAAAATTGCTAGTTTGCTATTTCTTATTTGAAACGAGTGAGCTGGAATCTGGTGACAGTTCTCAAGTTACACCAGCGCTTACAAACTGTGAGTCTGGAAACGTGAGGAGATACTCACAGGAACGCGATATCCTTTAGGGAACCTCAAGCCAATGGAGGGGAAAGGCCTAGGGCCAGGCCAGGCCGGACGCAGGGCCAGCCCCGTTCATGCTTTACCACACAAGTGACCTTCTCAAAAGAACTCCAGTAGAGACTCCGATGGGGTTTTCAAGGAAGGAAGCCCCTTTCCTGCAAGAAAGAAGTTCCTTTGAAATCTGAAATCACGTCGTTTTTAAAAATGTGAATTTTGCATTCTACTCCATAACTTAACCTAATTTCTTTTAATATTAAAACATTTTCCCAGTCTGTGTGTAAAACTGATGTGCTGAGAATACACACAGGGCCTGTGCTGGGTCTGTCTGTATCACCAGTCGCAGCATCAACAGCCCAGGTTTGAAAAGGTTGGGGCTTTTATTTGCTTTTTGGTGTGACTACATGGGCAGATGGGGCTGGAATAGGAGGTGCTGATTTAGCATGGAAAGTTGGAGGGCAAAATTTCGAGAAAAAGCTGAAATGAACAAGATCCCTGCTTTTTCAATACCTGCATTTTAAAAAATTGCAAAATTGAGTAGAGGTATGAATCTCAGTGTATAGGCTCAGTTGTATAAGAATTATCACATATCCATTCTTTAATACAATGATATGTTTTAGATTCCTAATAGGTAATCTGCTGGGGAAGTTAGTCTTCATTCTTCCTGGAGTCCCTAACGAATTTACACAGTCCCGTGGAATGGGGCAAAGAAGGAGCATGCATCCATTTGGTCCAGTATCCCTAGAAAATAACTCAATTGTCTACACTGTCCAGGTTTATAACGCTCTACTACTTCGGTCAGTTAGCTCTCTGCTACTTCTGGGTCCCTGCAGGGACACAGGAAATTGGGGAAAGGTGGGGCTATTCTCTCATCTGCCAAGACATGACTTGAGCCATTTCTCCTACAATCCCCACATCTCCCGAGATGATGTTAAAGTGGCAGGGCACAGCACCCTCAACCCTGGGGACCCACTCACCTGTGTCACTCCTCCCATCCCAGGGGAATTCCTTTTCCACTGTAGAGAGAATCCATCTTTTCCCACATTCACATTGGTCCAACAACAGGGCCACAAGATCAGGGATAGGAAGGTGTTGGTGGGGACTGTGGCAAAGTGGAGCGCATTTCCCATTTGTGGGGGAAGTGCAGCTAGGAAATTCCAGGTTCTTTGCCTATCACACCAGAAAGTCCCCCCCCCCACCCCAAATGGCAAAGGACAGGCATTGAATCTTTAAATATGTGCTTTTACTCCATCTGCCAGCTAATCTGAAAGCATCATGGTCAGGAAACCATTCTAACATATCGTCTCTAACTGGCTGTTTTATAGTGAGTTAAACAAAGACTGTTAATTATCAGTGAGTGGGACTTCATTCCAGGCAGTTAATAGCTTCCGGGAGTTTTATGGAGTCCTGGCTCCCTGGCAGCTCCTCCTTCCACTGCATCTGGATTTAGAGCGCTCCACTCCTTCTGGGATGGCTCAGTTTCTGACAGAAATGGTGTCCTCACTCTTCCTGGTGCCTTCTGGACTGGAAATTTACCTCACAGCACATAAGCCTTCAGTCAAACAATGTGCATATATGCACATCCCCTATCAAAAGTGCCAAAACCCACCATACGTTGCTCTCTGCTTCCCCTTCCATGAAACAGAGTCCTTGCCTGTAAAGTGGCTGTCTGCCCAGCACATTTCCCAATAAGTCTTGCATCTAGACGGGTCACGTGACTGGGTTTCACCAGTGGAATGAAACAGAGGATGTCACTGGAAGACCAAGGTGGTTGAGAAGTGGTGTGATTCTCCACTTCCCTCTACCCTTCCCACAATTTGAAATCACACTCCCAGATGCTTGGGCGTGGTGAAGACCGAGGAAGAAGCTTCATTCTCTGAAAGAATCTTCACTGGGCTTGTTACACAGAAATGAGAAATCAACTTTTTTGTGTGCTTATGCCACTGAAATGTGAGGGGCTATTTGTTCCAGTAGCTTGCTTTATTCTAATTAATACATTTTTTTAAATGCAGCATCTGCAGCACAGAACCATCTGGCTGTTGCCAGATGGGCAAATGAGGTTGCTCCAGCTATCTTCCAATTTTTTAAAGAAAAACCAGAAGGCCAGGTTTTTATGTGACGTTTCCTAATTTTTAAATTTCAGAAAACACTGTATTCAGTGTTTCACTTTATTCAGATCAGTACTGTAAGGCATGAAACCTAACTTCTCTGTTTCAATCTGCCAGTCAGCACATCTGCTAAGGACTGTTCTATAGTGTTCTGATACACATGTGCCCAGATTCTACACTTGCTGCTACCTGCTTGAATAAGGGGACCAGAAAAGGAAAAACCCTGGTGGGAATGTAGTTTAATTTCCAAATGTTATGCTGTTGCCCTGGCTTGTGTTGCAGTGCAGATGGATAAAACAACCCAAGGAACTCCTGCATTTCAGGAGGGCACCTCCCCCTTTTAGTATATTCTCAGTCAGCAGGTAAAAGCAGCTGTCTTATGAACTGCATATCTTGTGTCAATTTCCCCCAACATTAATTATTGAACCCTGACTCTGCATGGAAAACACTTGACTTCACTGCCATTTCCACTCAGAAAGGCTGTCCGGTTCAAAGGGATGTGAGAAGAGAAGGCAATTCTAAGTGGAAAAGAAACCTGTGTGAATAAACAAGATTACTTTTGCGACCCTTTTTGCACTAGGAGGTCATCACCATTTAAGCATCAAAAATAAACAAAAATTCAAAATCCTATGATAGTCTTCATCCTGGCCCCAACAGCCAGAAGAAGATATCCATCCTACTGACTAGTATTCCTACCTCAGTTTATTTCCTCACACTATGTCACTTTTTAAAATTGTATGTAATTGTATGTATGTATTTATAATATATATATTTATAAATGTATGTATAATTGTATATAATTATGTATGTAATTTAAACAGACATACGTAACATAAAACTTGCCGTTTTAACCGTTGTTAAGAGTCCAGTTCACGCTTTAGTACATTTACATTTTGTACAACCAGCACTAATATCCATCTGCAAAACTTTTTCATCTTCCTACTGAAATTCTTCCTACTGAAACAGTAAGTCCTTCTCCCCCATCCTTGGTAACCACCATTCTTTGTTCTTTCTCTATAACTTTGACAACTCTAAGTACCTCCTATAAATGGAGTCATATAGAACTTATCCTTTTGCCGATGGCTTATTGCACTTAGTACAAGATTCATCCATTTTGCTTTTTTAAAATATTTTTAATTGATTTTATAGATTTTAGAGCAGTTCACAGCAAAATTAGGAGGCAGGTGCAGAGATTTCTCATCTATCCTTTGCCCAACGTATGCATGGCCTCTCCCATTAGCAATATCCCCCATCACAGTGGTACGTTTATTACAGTCAAAAATATCCGGTCTCCCTGGTGGCTTACCAGTTAAATCTCAGTGTTATCACTGCTATGACCCCTGGCAGGGAGATGACCCACTTGGCGCAGCGGACCTCTCCTGTCTAACCTGCTGCTCCCCTCAGCAATATATTTCAGTAGATCTGCCTGTTCTGCTCCCCACTCTGTCTCTGGTGAATCCTCTCACCACCACCCACCCCCACACCTCAGGCCTACACCCCAGCTTGTGTTTCTAAGCAAAAACTAAAAAAGTAAATTCCACTTCCTAGAGTCATAATTTTTACTCAAACTGAGAAAACGATGCACAGTACCAAACTGTAACTGGGCTGAGTCCAAAGTCCAGTAAAGGTGGTGACCCCTGGAGGGGGTTTGCGGATGAGAATGGATGGCCCCAGGGAAATTGCTAAATTCTGCAGTTTGGGGTGGAGATTCTGATGATAAATAAAAGGGACTGAAGGAGAAGGGGAATTCAGTTGCCATGATGGAGAAAAAGAAGAATGGTGTAGGAATAGAGGAATCAGCAGCAGAAAATGTAGCCACGAAGATTGAGAGCTTGGAAATCAGGCACCAGAAGTTTTTGAGCCACCAGGATATAAATTGAGCATTTTTGGAATCTTTAGTGACTTTGGGACCAGTGACTTTGGAGGCTTTGCAAGTAGCCGAGTGACAGAAACTGCTCCCAGTTTTGTCTTTACTGCAGCCGAAGGAAGAAGGCAGAGGCCTGAAGCGGGCGCCTTCCCAAAATGCGCGAGTGCAGTCTGTTGGGCCCTCTGGCCGCTGTAGTTGCCGTTTGCAGTGTTGTTGGCCTGATCCTGTGCTGGGGCACCATGGCAGTTCCAGGAGCATCTTCAGTTGTGCTCTGTGTGTCCTTGTGAGTTGGAACCTGGCCTACACTCTGGCTGTTGCGCATCTGCAGACGCAGGAAGATGCCATTTTGGAAACGTGGCCTATTGTTTGGAAGAGGAGCTCCACATCAGCAGTGGCGGGAAGACACGGCCTTTGTTACTTTTCTGGGACTTAAAGGACTGGACATTGCTTTAAGTAAGGTAAAAGGCCATATGTTGACTTTAGTAATTCTTTGCTTTTCCCTGTTTGTTAAATAAATCCCCTTGTTATTGTTCTTTAAGCCTGAGTAGTCTTGCAATTGTGCGCACGAGTGCAGAGCCAAGATAGTGACTGGTAAGCAATTTGGGCACTGCCCTTTGGCAAATTTGAAGCCCCATTTGCCCGTTATCAAAACCAGGATACTAACAAATGCATTCAGCTCATTCATTGATTCAGCAAACACTGCATTCCTGCCAGGTACCATGAAGAGTGCAAACACAGTCCCTGCCCTCTGAGAGCTTCTGGTTTGGTATGTTTTTATAGAGTCATTTAATATTTTACAAATGTCATCCACTCGGTGAGGCCTGCCTTAAATCACCCCCATTTAACATCAAAATCCCTTCCCCCAAGCCTAGTGTTCCTGATTCCTTTTACCCTGCTAACATTTCTCATTTTCTAAAGTCTAAATCTATATAGTGAGATTTCTAACATCCTATATTATGAGGGCATTATGTGTATTGTCTATCTGGTAAAGTTTAAGCTCTTTGAAGAAAGAGCTTTCTTTTGCTTGGTTTGCTAATATACCTAGAACAGTGCCTAATCAAGAATAAATTCACAGTAAAGCTTTGTTGAGTGAGAGAATGAGCTTATAAGCTTTGGATCTAATGTGATAATTCTCCTAAAATAAGAATCTATTCCAAAGTTCAAGTCTTTACCTCCAAGATAGACAACTTGCTGCCACTGTTGGTAAATCATTCCTTACTCCATTCAGCAAGATCTCAAAGGTTTTATCTTTCTTCATTGTTACAGTCAGTCTCTTATCAAGTCTGTTTTACATAATTAATTTTCTCCAGCCCTCTACTTCTCCTATCTCCACCTGCCTAGTCCAAGCTTCCATATTCTTGTCTAGACACCTGGATCTTGTCTCCTTGCATTCACTTTGACCCCTTAGAATCTACTTTCCAAACAGTAGCAACACTCATCTTCTTAAGACACACGTAAAGTAGATCATGTAACTGCGCTGCTTAAAACCTTCTGAAACTTCCCATTACATTTAAAACAACCGAACCCCCAACTGGCCCCTGCCCTACCTTGCTCGGCTCCCTGCTCAGCCCTTGACTTGTTCAACCTCTAAACTTTGCCTTCGGTCCCAGGACCTTGATAAACTCCTTCCCTCCCTGAAATTCTCTCTCCCAGGCTGTCTTTCCATCACTTGATCCCAACTTTGGAACCATCTCCTCACTTCTCCCCTGACCATCTTATCACAAGTACCCTCAGTGTACCCTCTGGTTCCTGCAGATCATATTTCCTGGACTGTTTCTCTCATAACTTGCCAGTCTCTGAAAGCCTCCTGTATATGTCCGTAGTGCACCCTTCATGAGAACAAACATCCTCTGAGAGATGAGAACACACCTGCCTTGCTCCCTACGGTGTTGCAGCATCAGGCATGGGACAGGATAGATATTTCCACATTGAACATAAAGAGTAGGAAGGAAATAAGTGAGAGATATTTCCAGAATTTTCCATAGTAAAATGTCATCTTTTTCAGAGTTGGTTGTTTTAAAAGAAAAAGGAGAGACTAGGCATAAAATCACCAAGATGACTGCTGCTGGGCTGCCACTTTGCCACTTTTAAGAGACTGTGGCTGCTGAGGCCTGTCCCCACGAGCCTGTCCTTTGAGGGTGCAGAGCTCACGACTGCGTTGAATGCTAACTTGTCACTGTGCAATCAGATTTCTAGGTCAGTGTGTTTGCTGATGGCTAAGACTGATTTGGGAGACTACCAAATCACTCACTTCTGTTCAGCTGGCACTAGATCCAGTCACACTTCTCTGACTGCACAAATATCCAAAGTTTAAGGCAGGCCTTGGAGAGTGGTAAGTTGTTGAAGTAATGTGTTTTTTAGGGGAAGAAGAGGTGTTTAGAGAAGCAGGGCCACAGGGTAGTAAAGGTTTGTTTCTCAAACTCACAGACCTGGAAGGTCTTGGAATGCTATCCAGAATTATCTACCCACACATTTTGAGAGCCAACCCTCCATAGTATTGTCTAGGGCTAGTGGGGAAAAAAGTTGTTTCCCTATAAATAAGCACCAAGTCATTCTGTGGTGGAGGCTTGCAGAATGGGGAATGGAATAAAAGAATCATCTTTATCTTCACCATCTTTATCCCACCATCATCATCATTCTCTTTATATGGACACGGTAACCTCTATCACCAAGAAGGAACTCTTAGGTAAGTAACAATGATTTGGTGTAGGCTGGTACCATGAGTCTCAAATCTCTACGTGTGAATAAACTTACTGGGCAACTAAAAATGATTAAAAAATACAAAATAAACTGCATACATTCTAAACTGTAACATTACAGATGGAAGAAAATCACCAAATGTGCTTATGAAGAAGCAAGTGGAAAGTACCTGCTCTCTTCAAACAACCTAGGACCATCCTCAGGGATCACATATGAAGAATTTTCACTGTGCCTCACATATATTTTTGGGTGTTTGTTATTGAATTCAACTCATACACCTCAGGAATTTAGTGCAACTCCTTCACTTTCTGATAAAGAAATGGCCCCAAGGGACCCAAGCTAGGGGCTGGGTCCATTCTGCCATCTTCGACTCCACAGGTATTATCTCAGAGCCCGTGCTGGTAACATAGTTTCCCATTTCATAGAAGGAAAAAAAAATTCTCAAGAATACCAAGAATCTGGTCAATCAAACCAAGGCAAGAACACCAAATTACTGCATTATTAGTCTAGAGACAGGAACACTTTGTTTTATACATCCTGTCCTGTTGTTTACTTTTTTAAATAATTTCAAAGTGTCATCAAGCCATTTAAATTCTCCCAGAAGACAGCAAGCTCAGTTAAACAGATGAGCTTCCTTAAGCAGTAGATGAGATCTAGAAAGTGAAGGGTGTGAGCAGAGAAGCCGCTACACAAGCAGCGACCTGTTCTGCCTGCCCTGCCTCCCCTGAGCATCAGACCCTCAAAAATAATCTGCTCCCAACAGGAGGTAAAGGCTGCAGCTGGTGTTCCTGGGCCTGTTTGGGGCCACTGCTCTCCTGTTCTGCCAGTCACTGATTTGATCCATAGTATCTTAAGCAGCCTTGATTAAGTTTTTCCATTTTCCTCTGCAGATCTATGGTTCCTTACACCCCAAGCTAATTTTTACCTGTTGTTATTGGTTTGTCCCCAAGTTAGCTGTTGACCTTACTCTGGTCTTCAATCTTCCCGCAGTTGCTGACAAAACCAGCGTGTTGTGAGCTGTGCATTTGAGTATGCCTTTTTTACCTATCTTTGCTTCTCTTGTCACAGCCTTCCATCCTCTCAAACTGGTGTTCCCTCAGGCCTGGAACCATGGCCAAGAACCATTGTGTCGCTGCATTGAGAGACATGACTCCCATCCCTGTTTCCAGTTGGGAAGTCATCTTGGAAGGACTCCAGGGCTTTGGGATCACACACCCACTCCTACACTCAGGGAGGCAGTGCACGAGTCAGCAGCACCCACTCAACGGCAATATAGAAGTGAGGTGGGAATAGTTCAACCTCAAAAGGGGTGCTTTCGCAGAAGGAAGGCAGAGCACTGGGCACACAAACACCTCAGTATTCTTCTCCCCTTCTGCCTCCTTTAAACAGCGTGGCCTGGTGACATCATCTCAACTTTTGTTGATGACCAGAATCCTGAGCAGCCTTGCTGATGACCCTGTCTCCCCATACTCCAGTTCATCACCACTTAGCATGAGATACTAGGCCAGCAGAAATCAAAGTTTCAAAGGAAAATCAATGATTAACATATTATTCTAAATCAAAGTGCTAGGTGATAGCACGAAAGAAGGACATTTTTATTTTAAAATCATTAAGTCCTTATTGCTGCCAATTGCACATGACCTTAAATGGCTGAACTCAGAGGACCGTACATTATCAGGAAATACTTACCATGCAATAGCACTTAATCTGCTCTAGATCTTCAGCAGAAAAAAAAAAATCTGTCTTTCCTGTCATCTTTGTTCACTCAGTGAGGCTCCCTCATATCATCATCATCATTCCTTTGTCAGTCCTCTCGAGGCCTGTAAGGGACCCTGAAGAGTCTCAAATGGGTCTGAAGAGAACATTGATTAAATTTCTTTGAGGCTTTCCAAATGCCCTAGCCTGAAAATTCACTCCTCAATCTGTTTCCCATCTTACATTCACCCATGTGGGGTATTCAATAGAGTTCACTGGAAATTATGCGATGATTTAAAATGAAGGTATATAACTACTTCAAATAATAAATGCCAGCAGTATTAAAATACCCAGAATTGAACTATATGAAATGCCTCACATTATTAAATTCTTAAGGGGGAATTAAAGTCTAACAAAATAAATATCCTATCCCTTGAAGGTTGAGCTCCAAAGAAATTAAAGACTAGGATGTAAGACCTGAAAGCACAGAATATATGGAAGAAAACACAGGTGATATGTTTCATGACACCAGTGATAGAGACGCTATTGGGAACTTGAACTCCATGGCAAGGGAAATGAATGAAGAAATAAACAATTGAGACTACATCAAATTAAAAAGCTTTTGCAGTGATAGAAAAATATCAGTAGACTAAAAAGACAGCCTACAGAATGGGTGAGGATATCTGACAAGACATATACAATATATACAGAACATCCAAAGTATATAAAAAACTTTAACAACAACAAAAAAACCCAACAACCCAATTTAAAAAAGGAGCAGAAGATTCTCCAAGGAGGATAAGCACATAGTCAACAGACATGAAAAACAAGATCATCATCACTTCTTATCATCTCTTAACTGTGAAAATGGCTTACATCAAAATGACAGCTTATAACAAATATTGGCTTGGTATGGAGAAAGAGGAACTTTAATAAACTTGCTGAGAATGTAAATTGGTATGGTCATTTTGGAAATTGGTAGAACTGCTCTCCAAAATCTAAAAATAGAACTGCCATATGATCTAGCAATCCCACTTCTGGGTCTCTATCTGAAGAATAGGAAATCATTGTCCTGAGGGTTATTTGTACTACAACATCTCTAAGCATTATTTACACTAGCTAAGATATGGAAATAACCCAAGTGCCCACTGATAGATGATTGTATAAAGGTGTGGGGTGTGTGTAAATATGTGTGTATATATGTTTACACACATATATACACACACATATTTACACACATACATATATACACACAATGAAACACTACTCAGCTATAAGATGAAATGTTGCCATTTGCAGCAAAATGGAAGGAACTCAAGGGAAGTATGCGAGAGAGAGAGAGAGAGAGAGAGAGAGAGAGAGAGAGAGAGAGAGAGAGAGAGAGAGAGAGACTAAAATGCCACCATTATTCCTCCCTCTCTTCAAACCAGGGCCAGTGAGCAGGTCTGTCTCAGTGATAGCAGTGGAGTCTGCCTCTGCTATAGAACAATCTTGGCTTCATTTCCTTCAGGATGTCACTCCCATGGCCAGTTGTCTGGAATCCATGACTTGTAAACTTAAACTCAAATGGGAGAAGTCCACTGTTGCGGGGTCAGTCCCATTGCCCTGGGCCCTTCCCTCTCCTGGCAGAAGTTCAAGGTCGGTTGCAGTCTGTGAACTGTGGCGTGACTCTCCTCAGAAGCAGATTCTCCTAAAACCCATGAGGAAATCCATCTCAAAGAGGCAGCTCTCTTACTTCGAGGTGAGACTTTCCCAGTCCTGGCACCTTGGCTCTTCCACGTAGGACTCTGAAGCCCTGAAGAAATGCAGCTCTTTCTAACTCCTCCTAAAGTCTCTCCTGAAGAAAAGCCTAGTAGTGCTGAGGTCATGGGCAAGATCTGTGATGTTATGCAGGGCTGAAGCAGCAAGGTAAGCTACAGGCATGGAAGGCCAAGGATCCACAAGGTCAAAGCTTTCTAACCTAAGGCCCAAGACATTCGACTGGTCTTCAAGGGGGATGAGTGAGAGATAGTAGCCAGGTCAAGAGGCCTCTTTTTATTGTAGTAAAGAATGATGTGTTTCAAGTTGACCAAACCAGGAGAAACCCTCAATGACTATAATTTCCTATAAATTGGGGCCTCCCTGGTGGTGCAGGGGTTAAGCGCTGCGCTGTGGATCTGTCGGCAGCGGAGACACGAGTTCGACGCCCAGCTGGGGAGATTCCCACATGGCGTGGCAGACCTCTCCTGCCTCACCCGCTGCTCCCCTCAGCAGTGTATTTCTGTCCATCTGCCTGTTCTGCTCCCCACTCTGTCTCTGGTGAACCCTCTCGCTGTCCCAGGCCTCTGGCCTGTACCCCAGCTTGTAGGCATAAATAAATCTAAAAAAAAATAAATTAATTTCCTATAAATTGTGGACAAGATTCAACTCAGGTTAGTGGAGAGCTGAATCCTGCTTTTTTTTTTTAAGATTTATTTATTTATGCATACAAGCTGGGGCACAGGCCAGAGGTGTGGGGTGGCAAGAGGGTTCACCAGAGACAGAGTGGGGAGCAAAACAGGCAGATTGATGGAAACACACTGCTGAGGGGAGCAGCAGGCAAGGCAGGAGAGGTCTGCCGCGCCATGTGGGATTCTCCCCAGCGGGCGTCGAACTCGTGACACCACTGCCAACAGCTCCACAGCGCTGTGCTTGACTGCTGTGCTACCGGGGAGGCTCTGAATCCTGCTCCTTTTTAAGAAAAAACAAAAAAAAAAGGAAATGTGAAATGCATGACAAAAATCATAGACAATTAAGGGTGTTAGCTACAGCTTTATTTTAACTTAAAGTTTAAAATGTAAACCCCGGGGGGGGGGAGGGGGGGGTAGGGCAGAAAAGGCACAAAATGGAATAGAAAAGAACACAAGGGACCATGGTGATGGATCACGGGTGAATTGGTGGTGGGCTACCCAAGGGGAATACAAAATGTAAAAGACATAAATAACAATAAAAATATATATTAAAAAAAATAAATAAAATGTAAACCCCCATAAAAGATTCAAGGTAAAGCTACTCCAACCACTGAGAGAAAACGCCAAACTTTATTTTGCCAATTATATTAAAAATCTAAGCCTTAAAAACTATCCTCACTGTTTCAGGTGATTTCTGCAACATTAATTTTAAAAATTCTAATATTCAATTTTTCTTAAAGATTTATTATGTAGGCCAGAGGTGTGTGGGGTGGCGGGGTGGGGTGGCAGTGAGAGGATTCACGGAGACAGAGTGGGGAGCAGAACAGATGGGTCTACTGAAATACACTGCTGAGGGGAGCAGCGGGCAAGACAGGAGAGGTCTGCTGCGCCATGTGGGAATCTCTCTGGCAGGGGATCGAACTCTTGCTGTAGTGGCTGCCGATAGCTTCAAAGGCTGAGACTTAATGCTTTGCACCACCAGGGAGGCCCAATATTCAACTTTTTTTTTTAAGACAAAAATTTTGTGGTTTCAGACTACTTAAACTTATATAAACTAAACTGAGAAATGAAAGAAACTATAGTAAATGATTCAAGCTTAAGTGTCCACGAATAACAGAAAACCAAGAAAAACATGTTCTTTGCTGTTCTAGCCACAGGACTGTTACTTCCCTTGACTGTAGTGGTTGTACAGGGATCACTGATAAATGAAATAGAAATAACCCCTTGATCCCTTACAGGTTTACACATCTGGGCATAAAGTATGAAAATGTCTTCTATTTGGTATGCAAGGTACTCAATTCTTAGGAAGAATTTAGGTCAAGTATAACTTTGGTATAAAGAAATTAGAGCTATTTAGCAAATTGATTTTAGTATTTTCAAACCCCATTCAAATTTTATCATTAAAGATACTGAACTGACTATGTAATTTTAAGACTTTGTGAAATCTTGTTTTTTGTTTTTCAGGCTTCTTTCTTAAGAGTTAAGAATTTCCTCCACATTTCAAGGATATTGAGGACTATGTTTCTAAGGGCATTAGATGAACTAATCCAGAAACAAAGTTATTTACTCTAAAAGAGATGTCCTTATCTACTTGTAAACTACTTGGGTATTTTGTGTGTTTAAAATACACTGGTTTAAAATTGACAGATTCTACTAGGAGAACGTGAACATTGAGTGTTTTTAACCCCCTACAGTACACTTTGTGCTGCGAGAGTGGCCACCTCTGCTAGGTAGTTGCCTGAAGTCACAGGGCATTTATTTTCTTGGTGTGTGTATATATGTGTGTGTGTGTGTGTATGCATGTATATGTATGTATATATATGTACATGTATGTATATATGTATCTGTGTGTACACACACACATAAAAATATTATATTTTAGAATTCTCATAGAGGCATCAATTTAAAAACTCAGGCTTTCAGTGTAACAAGAGGTTTGTTTTTTTTTTAAACAAGGGGAATTAGCAAAAATTACCTCAATACTATGGAGTTAAAGTTCTCAAGAAAGCTGGGCTTTGGAAACAATGCTTAAATGAATGACTGTCATAGATAAAGCAAAAGTGGGATAGATTTTCATTCTATAGGCAGTTTTTATCAGGGATAGATAGAGCAAGTGTTTGAACACATCAGCCAGTGTTTTCAAACTGTAGGATATGACCCATGAGTGCACTGTGTAACCTGTTTAGTGGGTTACAAACAGAATTTGCTTTGAAGGCATGAAACAGAACAGAACAGAGAATGAGTCACTAGAACAGTAAGAACTGTTTGATGAAATCTTCCATTCATCTGTGTACACAAGGTAGGTGTGGGCTAGGAATGATTACTTTTTACTTTGCATAAAATACAATTTTTACTGTAGGTTGTGGTAAAAAAAATTTGGATACGCTATTCAGGAACACTTCAGGAGTACAAAACTCTGAGAGGAAGTTACATAGTAAAACTCACTTCTTTTTTTTTTTTTTTTTTTTTTAAAGATTTTATTTTTTTATTTATACATACAAGCTGGGGTACAAGCCAGAGCTGTGGGGCGGCGAGAGGGTTCACCAGAGACAGAGCGGGTAGCAGAACAGGCAGATCAGAAATACACTGCTGAGGGGAGCAGCGGGCGAGGCAGGAGAGGTCTGCCGCACCATGTGGGATTCTCCCCGGCTGGGC
>PVIJ01008756.1:0-71794 GCA_004024925.1 Scalopus aquaticus
AGTTGGGGTACAGGCCAGAGGCGTGGGGTGGCGAGAGGGTTCACCAGAGACAGAGTGGGGAGAAGAACAGGCAGATCAGAAATACACTGCTGAGGGGAGCAGCGGGCGAGGCAGGAGAGGTCTGCCGCGCCATGTGGGATTCTCCCCGGCCGGGCGTCGAACTCGGGTCGCCGCTGCCGACAGCTCCACAGCGCAGCGCTTAACCGCTGCGCCACCAGGGAGGCCCCCCATCTGGATTTCTTCCCTGAAAGCTCTGGTATGGTCAGTGATGAACATGGCGAATGTTTTCATCAAGATATCGCATCAATGGAACAAAGTTACCAGGGAAAATGGTCCACTACAATGTTGGCTGACTACTGCTGGACACTCCCCAGAGATACTCCTGAACAGCTGTACAAGAGACAAGCAAAGAAATCTAAGAAGTAGTTTATGACTAGACTTTTTACAGATATTAACCATAGGCCTATTACTATTGGCATGCATTTCATGATGTAAACATCAATTTATTGCAGATTACCAAAAAAACTAGAGCCAAAATTAGAATTTGATTGTCATATTCGTGTTGAGCACATACAAATCGATAGGAAATGACTAAATTTATTTCAGTAACATGACTTTTGTAAAATTTTGTTGACCAGTATAATCCTTATATAGTAACAAAATGAAGTTCAGGTTTACGCATGAGAGAGATGAGACCCTAAAGTAGAGAAGAAATTCATTCTCTCTTTCTAAGAGCCCTCATGTTATAGAGCAGGTCCAGGCCAAGCAGGGGCAGTCCCTGGCTGGGTGACAGCTCATCAGGGGCACAGCCAAAGGTGAACAGATTAGAGGGCACAGTCTGAATAGCATCTGTTCCATTTCTTACTATGGAATTTGATTTGAAACCTGCCAGTAACAATCTTTACTTGGCAGTAGGCAGGGATGGATATTATAAATAAATATAATAAAAAAGCAAAAACAGGATAGAAAATCAAATCTTCCAGCTAAAGGCAGTGCTCAAATCAAATCTGCAGAATTAGAGGAAGTCCGAATATTTACAGAACAACACTGTCCACAGCAAAGCAGCTATGTAGAGATAGCATTGTCACTGATCTCTGAGAGGTGTACAGCCTGGTGTGCATTACTAGCAGAATAAAAAACAAAGGAATGGACTTTGGAAAACTACGGTTCAAATAGTCATTTATAGGTTTTAAAAAACAGGCACCAAAATTTGCATGACTAAAGTAGCTAGGTTTTCCTGGCATCTTTTTATCCCACTCCCACATCCTTCTGGTAACAGTCTCCGATTTCCTCTCCATGGGGATAGTTACATATAGTATCCTCGATCAAGTTGCCAAGAAATTAAACAACAGACACTTGACCTTAGCTGAACCAGTGCCAATCACTCTCCAGAAATTTTAAACCCACACAGAGCATAGCATGTGCAAAGGCCCAGAGGCGGGAGCCCGAGTTATGCTGGATGCCATTCCAGAGAGAAGGTCCCACTCCCTGTTGCTGAGATCTCCTCTAATTCACTTTCCTAATAAATACCCTTTTTGTTTAAGTCAACCATATTGATCTCTGTCAAAACATTTTTCGCTAATATAATTATCAATGTTTATAAACGTCATCCTAATTTGAAACTGTGTATGTTGAAACAATTGAACCTTGGAGGGTGAGATTCATAACCCTAACCTTAGTTAAAAGAGATGAAACACTGGATAAAATCTAAAAAATATGTTGTAAAAAGGGGAAAAGCTGTGGCTAGTACTTGACTGCATGGATTTCAAATACAGAGACAGTCAGGTCACCTGAAGATAGGATGTCATTGTATGATACGAGTGAAGCAATGGAAACGTGTATTTGTTCATTTTGCAAATATTTATGGAAACACCTTCCCTATTTCAGGATTTACCCTATTTTTAGGCACTGGAAATAAAGCAATAATTAGGGAAAAAAAGTCCTTGCCTCTTATGATGTTTCTCAACAGAAACTTCCCCTTAATATTTTCTGTCAGCAATTTGTAATAGAAGTTCTACCTGATAAGTGTATACTCTACAAACCTCAAGGTATTCAGGTTAAACAGGTATCCCTCAGGGGTACTACAGAGACAAATTCTTGCCTCAGGTGTCCTTGAGTGAGTAAAGAATGGAAGTTCTTAAACTTAATTGTAAATAGTACATAATAATAATATTGTCATCTGGGTTAACATTCAGATTCTCTCTGAAATTTGACTGATGGAAGATGCTGTAAGCCAGGGGTTAGGCAAATTATACAACTATCAAACCCTCTGCCCATTTTTGTACGTAACATATATTGGAATACAGTTGCACCCATTTATTCACATGTAGTCTATGGCTGTTTTCCTGATAAAAAGCAGAGTTGAATAATTGTGACAGAGGCTGTATGATCTACAAATCCCTAAATGTTTGCTATCTAGTCCTTGGTAAAAGCAAGTCAATCCTGCTTTAAGAGATTCTCATGCAGACTACCTAATGTCTGTCATGAAAGCTCCTTCTATCTCTGTCTCTTAATGATTTTTTGAAAGAATTAATTTAAATTTAATACTAAGAAGCAAAATTCCACAACTGCCTAAGGATATGAAAGTAAATACAAGGAAATGTAAATATTATCCTTGCAAATTGCAGTAGCTTAAAATAAATGGTTTCTTGGTTTTGCAATTCTATTTCTTAAATTTAAAGAAATATACATTTACATATATTTAGAAATACATAGAAAAACCACAGGATGTTTATAACATTACTATGAACTAGCAACACATAGACAGCACTTCTATTAAGTTTCTGATATATTTCTACTATATCACTTTGTATTTGATTTATTGAATGTAAGATGATACATATTTCAGGTGACATGATTTTATTAATACTCAGAGTTGTTCCTACCTACAATTCAAAAGTTTTATAATAATAGTGATACACTTATAAGAGTGGAGGTCCCCTCACTAAATCAAGCTACATGCAGAAAGAGATTGAAACACTCATTTTTATTTTCACAGCAACTGGGATCTAGACTGGAATTTAGCAGGAACTTGTAAAATGGTGACAGAATGAATGACAAAGAAAGACACTAGACAGTTATGTTCTTGCATGAGGCCCTATTTGTGGGAACTTTGTGAATTGCTCCCATTCATGAAATACAATGTGCTACCATTAGGTTGTTACTATTGAACACCTACACACTTTCTCTTGCTCTTTTTAAGCTCCCTGTTAGATGTGTCACCATTTAAAATGTGCTTTTTCCTTGTTAATGCAATTTCTGCAAGGTCAACCCACAGTTTCCCAAAATAACACATATCTGATGTCTCCCAGAAATAGCATATACAAATATGACATTTTAAATTGCTCTTTGATTTATGAGATCTCTATTTGATGGTGAATAACAGTGAGAAGTTTCCAAATTTGAACAAGAAAATGTACTGTTTTTCTTCATACTGAAAGTGGCAGGAGAGTATAAATAAGCTAATACTATTCCTCAGTCAACATGTAGGCAAAAAGAAAAAAAAAGAAGCACAGATACATATGTAGGCACACAACCACAAAAGCTCCTCAGCTCCTTCTCATAGGTTTTGATTTAGTCACACTGGTCTGTGGAAGTAAAACCAGAAGTCACGAAAACCTGGTGACCACTTATGGAAATCCCAAGGCCACCACAATTTTGCTTGGTTCTGAATCGACAAAAGAGTAGTAGGTGATTGAAAGAAAAGCAGAATGACTAAGAAGCACAAATAAAAATCTAGAACAAGACAGATACCCAAAGAACAACATCATTCTTCTAAACATGTATAGTTTCCCGATACAGAGCTTAGAAATTTGCTTGTTTTTTACAGTTATTTTTATCTTCTGGTTTGGACCTATTTATTATAGCTGCCTAGAGGCACAGAGGAAATGAAAAATAACCAAACACTTAGAAAATGAAGATAATTCAGGAATGACCAAATATTAAATAAGCACAAAGGGCACATTTTCTCATCTTTACAGGTTCCACTCATTCATTATTCATGAATTGATTTTTTTGGCAAGAAATATACATTGATTTCTACCAAGTGCCAGGTTCTTTGCTGACTTTTTGGGACAAAACAGACATCATAATCCATCCTCATAAAGCTTACATTTTAGCCAGAAAATAGATAATTAAAAATATATACTTCCCAATGGCTACATATAATTTGAGCAGCAAAGTAAAGTAGTATTGGATTGCAAGACAAAGAATACAAAAATATCCTTGAAACCATGCTAATATAAATAAATAAGTGGGCTGATAAAAACAAATCTCTGGTACAGAATTCTAAATGATTAACGTAAATGCTACCTCCTCATTGAGGACTCAACTTTCAATCCTTTGAGTGCCCACTGCTTTTAACAATTGCGCCTTAAAGAGACTAAAAGTAACTTTATGATAACCCTAAAGAATCCACCAAAAAATATTAAAGTTATTAAATGAATTCTCTAAAGTAGCAGAATGCAAAATCAACATAAAAAATCAATTACATTTCTACTCACTAACAATGAACAATCTGAAAAGGAAATTACAAAAATATTTTCATTTACATTTACAATAAGCATCAAAAAGAATACTTAGGAATTAATCAAGGAGGTGAAAGACTTGTAAATGAAAACTATACAACTGCTGAAAGAAATTAGAGAAGGCTTAAAAAAAAAAAAAAAGAAAGAAACACATGCCATGCCCAGGCATTAAAGACATAGTATTGTTAAAATGTCCGTTCTTCCCAAAGTTAGCTACAGATTTAATGCAAAACCCTAAGGATATTTTTTGGAGAAATATAAAAACGCACCTCAAAATACATGTAGAATTTTAAGGGACTGCAAATGCCAAAACCATCTTGAAAATAAAAAGCAAAACTAGAGGACTCAAACTTCCTGGTTCAAAACTTACTACAAAGTGATAGTAATCAAAACAGGCCCAACAGGAATAAAGACAGACATGGAGCCCAAAGGAATAGAAAGTGCAGAAATAAACCCTCACACACATAGTCAAATGATTTTTGAGAAAGGTGCCAGTTGGCAGCTTATATATGATTTTGCTTCTTATAAGGGTATGCCAGGTGAAAAGAACCAAATACTTATACAAGGAACTAATAAAAAGTTGTACAAATATTTTTAGAAACCACTGAAAGATATTAAGGTACAAATTTAAAAATCTTAAATTTCTCAAATATAGAGCAAAGTATTAAAGGGGTAGGAAATAGTAAGAAAAGAATTCAGAAATAGTATGACATATGGAGTCACATTTATCCTCTGGAAATCTACTGATTGCAGAATAGGTAGCTGAGAGCTAAACAGAAGGCTGACGGCCTAGCAGATCTTAGAGGACATAATTTGGAGTTTAGGACCCACCAAAGAAATGGCTCTAATAAAATCCTGTATGTACAGCTGAGACTAAAACCAAGAAAAACAGTAAATTATACAAATGAATATACAGGTCATGTAAATGATGGTGTTGACCAATGCAAATTTTAAAATAAATTTTGCTTGCTATATTCAAATAAGAAAAAGACAAGTTTAAGACCTTTTGCAGTCCAGTATAAAAGGGTGTGGAGGGGGTCCAATGGACTATATAGGAATTATGTGTGCATTAGTGGTGGGTACAGTTCTGATAATGTATATACATCTGAAAGCTGTGAACCTATAGCCCTATGCCATATACAGTGTTGTAAACCAAAGCAATCTCAGTAGAAAAAATATAATTAAAAAAATTAATTTTAAAAATTAGGGTAGTATTACAAATTAAACCCAAAGGAAATCAAAATAACTACATAAATTATTTAAAGAGAAATTTACCTAACACAGAGAATCAACAAAATCAAAAAACAATAAACTCAGTAAACACCTGTCAAAAACATGAATGCAGGAATACAAAAGGAGACGTAGCCTGATACTTCAGTGATATAAAAGGACTTTCTATATAAAAAAAGAAAAATGCAAATGTTTCAAATTCTGAGATTTCTGATTCAATAATATGAGATAAATAATATTAAATGATAATGAAAGTACTTAATTAGATATAACCATTTAGTAACATAGTGACCATAAGCACATGATCAATTTCTCCAGGCCTCCTCCTAACTTCCCATTCTAACACAATACATGGAAGGAAAAAGAAATGAGATAATCTATGTAAGAAGTTTAGCAAAATGACACATAAATAAGCATCCTTAATGGTAAGCTTTTATCATCATTATGTATAAATATTAAGATATTAGTTTAAGCATTTCCAGTATCATAAATAATCTTTTTCAATAGTTCAATTTATTTAAAATTACTTTTCCTTAAACAAAATCAAGAAGTCACATGCATATCCCAATCAAAATTGTATAAAAGCTTCACACAGCTCCTATCTGCTATTTATAAGACAAAGATGGGTAAGGTGAGTTATTTTCTCTCATAAGACTACTCTCGCTAATAACGCCTAAGTGCTATTTAACTCCTATGATTAGCTAGCACTGATAAGTTTCCAAAACAAAACAAAGCAAATCACAGAAAATTGGTTTGGTTTGATAGGGAACAAAAATCAAACAAGAAAATATATTTCTTCTAAATGTTTATGAAGAATCTAACTGTAATGCAATGAAAGTGATTTTATAACAATGGGAGGGGTCTATTCAGGTGAAGACCTGGAGATATGGGTAAGCCATATAGTTCTTAAAAAGTGATGATTTTAGTCCAGCGAATTTGGCAGTAAAAAAATTAAATGATGAAAAAAAAAAGTTGCTTTGCCTAGTACCAATTCCAGTGCTATTTTAATAGAATGAAAAAAACAGGATTCTAATAATATTACAAACAAAATCATATGCAAATGTTTTTTGAGTGGATTTTTAGAGTGGATTTTCCACTCTTGATACCACAGAACAAAGATTGGAAACCATAAGATATAAAAACCTGTGAATGTTACTCCCAAAATGCAGTTGTTGTTACCATAATTCCACAGTCTTTTAACCGGAAAATAATTATTCTTTCTGCCCTGAAACCTGAGTTTTGTTTCCTCTGAATAATTCCATAAAAATTAAACTACAGGCACAGTGCAAGTAACGCTTTGAAGTATCATCAGAATGGTGGTGGTTAGAATTACACATTGTGCTCATGAAAAAATAGAATTATCAGAAGCTAACATAGAGTTGACTTTCTCAATCATTTTTCACTCACTTCATCCATAGCATCATGAAGACTGAAAATCTGAAAAAAAAAATTATAGAGGAAAATGCTATGAGACTTGAAGATTCTGTAGGTAAAATGAATGCATTTCTCAAATATGAAGACCGGAAGACAAGCTGTAAGAAAACCAAAAGGTAATTTTCTTTCATTTTAAAAAGGAAGCTATATGATGTAGCCCAAGGGGGCATACCATCCTCAGAGAACTCTATTACACTTCATCACAATCCCCCAAATCTAGATTTACAAATGCTAATTTGTAATTTGAACACCGTGAAAATTAAATCATCCCCTAGGCAGGCTGATTCACTGGCAAGGAAGCAAAAATTGGAAGCCAACGGCCATTTTCCATGGTTACCATTAGTCCATTATAGTCAGTAAAATAAAGCTTATCTTACCTGTTTAAAAAATTGCCTCTCCAAAAACAATCTCCTCTTTAGAAAAAAAAAAAAAAACAAAACAGAAAAGCAACTATTTTAACATGTATTCTACCAAAAGATAATTCCAGTTGTTCATATTTTTAGAAAATTTCTTTCACTCTATTAAAATGTATTGTTGTGCTTTCCTATTCAAATCTGACCCTTCTATACTATCTTTTTAAAATCATTTGAAAGAAGAGTTAAATCTTTATATTTTTAACCTTTACACGACATATATTAAAACTTAATAGGAAGTAACAGATTTCAGGCACTTGGGTCTAAGGAGAAGAAATACAGGGCCCTGATGTGAAAGGTTAAAAAAGGAAATAAATCAGTAGGCAGAGGTGAAAAGTGAAAAGACCAAAACATATACCTAACCCACCTAAGAGTTTTGCCCTGCTAGTAACCCTCCTTTCTCTGATTCATGCCAACGCCCAAAAGCAACCTCTTGATCAGCACTTATTCCAGAACTGGGTCAAGCATTTCTTGGCTAACATTGGTGCCGACTATAACTTTTGCCAGTAGCCTGGAAAGGAAAGTCACCCACTAATTCCAACTCCAAAGAAACCAGAGAAACAGGATGAAGTCTGGATTTACATAGGAAGAAATACAGTAATCAGAGAATAGTACCCATAGTAGGAGTTTTTGTTTGTTTGCTTTTTTTTTTTTTTTAATTTAAGCTTGCATAGAGCTTCATGTTGTTGACTGTTCAAAAGTATTGGTTAAACTGGCTTCAATTTGCTTAAATTCACACATTTTCAGGTAACAAGCATTTTTAAATTGATTTTTCTTTGCTTACGAATCAGTCTTATTTGATGTTATTTTTTTGAGTTTTTAGTACAGGTTAATGTTGAAGCTTAGGATTTCCTTTGTGGGAATAGTTTGAATTCTGAGTTTAGCTTTTTTCAGAAGTGTAAAGAAAGCCAGAAAAAAACCAACACCTGTAGTTCTTTGTTACTACTTTGGATAGAGGTTATGAGGTTAACATATAGTAATTTCAGCTTTTTGACAACTAAACAACAAACACATCTTTTTATATTTAGATACTTTTGCCTCCTTTATCCATGATGTAGAAGACTATAACAAGAAAAACAATCCAACCAGTAGCACTGGCTACATATTCAGTCTGCACATTGGTTCCAATCCTTAAAAGGAGAGTAACTTTTACTCTGGGAAAAAAATCACAAGGATATTAACAGTATTTGGTTGGTTAGTACTGATTACAGCACAGAATGATCTGAATTCTATATTTACTGGAGGTCACATAATTAGGGAACTTTTCATAGTTTCCTAGTAACCATTTTCTTTCAGAAACATTAGCCGTATTTCACATATGCTCATCTAAGTTCCTAAGCTCTCCTCTTGCTCATTAGAGATGACTGTCTGGTTAAGGTTTTTCTTTCAATACATTCTTTTGATAATTTTGTCCTATGAATCATGGTCAAATGTTCACATTTTAATTATCAGCACCCTAGCACTGACAGGATGGCTTCTGCTTTCAATAAAGTAACAATTCCCTGGGGCAAAACACTAAGAAGTCATCAACAAAACTGCACCCTAGTTTTTGATAGTGAGGCAACAAATATCACAACAAAACAAATGAGATGCAGCTTTAGCAATTTTATAAAATACAGCCCCACTTGAGACATGCATGCCCATACACAACCTCAAAGTGACAGAAAGAACACTCAACCACATACCGTGCTCCCATCATCAATAGGTACATATGCATAGATGTGTGTGCTGTTAAGCTACAGGCCAGGATCTATCTCTTCCATTGGCAGAGATCTAGCTCCTACACAGCAAAATAGGACCTACCCAGGAGCAAAGGAGAATCCACTGAAAATATACTATCACTTGAAAATGTCATTCAAATAACAGTAAAGCCAGTGTAACAATGCTTTTGATCAATCAATGAAATGCAGCTCTATATAAACTGCATATTTTTTAAAACTCACTAATGCTTTAACAAAGATGTCAGTTTCAGCTGGTATGAATGAAAATTAATTAGAGCAAATTTTGATAATACACAGTATTGAAACTATCAAGGCCCATTATGTGAAAATCATTATATTTGTAAATATAATGGGTCACCAGCATAGGGGCAGATAGAAACTAATCGTAAAGAAACACTCAGTTAAAAGCCTAAGAATGATAAGATCATTCTTTTTTTAAAAGCTTGTTCTTTTGTAATTAAATTTCAAAGGCAAATTTCTAATATGTCTCAAATTTTATTCCTTAACACATACATTCACTTTTCTTAGTGACAACTTTTCTATTTTATACATTAACGACTAAAAGGTAGTATAAATTAACAGGATGAAACCTGAATAGTTCACTCAAAACACTGTAGAAAAAAATGCAAACAGAAATGCATATACATCTCCTGGGATCTGAAAAAAAAAATGTTTACTTCCCGCTCATTAGAAAAGTTACGTTGACTAAACAATCTGAGCCCCTAAGACTCAAGCAGCATCTTCCAGAAATCCTGGGAAAGGGCATCTAACTTCCCCTACTAGATTAAGATCTCAGAAAATGTAGGCTCTTGAGCTATATTGTTACTTTGCTATATCATAAAATTTGAATATGAAGACAACACCATAGATAGCAAAACAAAGATTGGAGAAAACATATTGTGATTCCTGAATTTAGCTCTATCTAAAGTTGGTTCTACCTCCAGAGTTTCAGTTATAAGAGCCAATAAATACACTTTTAACTTCAGCCAATTTGAGTTGGACATTTTAAAACTTGGAATCAAAAAGTCAGTCCTTAAATGGCATGTTGATCTAAATTTAATTCAGGATCTGAAAAACAATTTTGACCAATCTCCGCTTGATGACCATCCCCTTTAAGTAGGCAGAGAAGGAGGGTTACTATTCCCATTATATAAATTCAGGAAGAGAGAAAACATAAAGTAAATCATAAGTTAAGCAGCATGGGCAAATCTTCTTACGTTTAGTGTGCTATTTTTCATAACTTTATTTTCTAGCATCTTCTACAACCTCCTTTTCAGATTCATGAATCTTGTGAATGAAAGTGGTGAATATGAATAAGCTCAAAAACTAAACCTATACTAATAATGCAAATTATTATGGTGGTTGAAATTATTCACAAAAATTACCTGAGTTCAACTATGCTTAGTTCACAACAAATATCAATGTGAAAATGAAATGTGGGGGACTATATTTAAATAATATATTACTCTATTTCTTTCCCACGGACATTTAGAAATAGAAACTCTCAAGTATTTCATTAATAAATTGAATCTCCACTAACAAATAGGAAATATACTTCTGCCTCTTTTAAAAGTAATTCCCTTGCTTCTTTATTTTGTCCTTTGGTTACATATTTTCTGGTTACACTTGACATTTTCAAACTGGCACTAATTGATGATAAAGGAAAAATTTTAAAACAGCTAGGAAAACACTTTCTGAAGATGCTTTATAGCTCTTGATAATCTAATTTGTGGGAAAATGGAGAGTGGAACACCACAGAGTGCTTTTCAATAATTTATGGCAGAGATTCATCTCCTAAGTTTAGAAACATGATTTGTGACCCAACTGTGTGCGAACCTGTTGTGTAATTAGAAGGCTGGCTACATCCCCAGCCTGGCCCATTTTTCTTTCTCTGGGCCTGTAATAGTCTGTACTTGGATTCAACCTTTGGAAAAATAAGTAAATAAAAATACCTATTTATAATATAAGTTTTATTCTGAGTATTATCAAAGCACAGATCTGGTTGGCAAATCCCCATTGTCAGAATTTTTTTTTCTGAAATTGAAGTATAAGCATTAAACCCCTAACCAAAATTCACTTGTTTTCATCTCATTTACATGCCTAGTAGTGTAAGATTTTTTTTTATTATTATTTCATAAATCAATGCATGGCTAAAATTTCACATCAAACAGCAAAAGGGACCAGAAATCTCAGTCTAGTATTTCTATTAATAATTTAAGATTTATAGAATACATGGTATTAGATTAAATTTTAAAGATATTTTAATATTGTCTTGCATATAAAATAAAAAAACAAGAATTATTCCATCTTCATTTTATTTATATGACTGAACATGGAATACAGAATACTGTTTCTTACACAGTTAACAGAAAAGATCTGGTGTTTTCCTACATTCACGTCAATGTCACCGATTCTTCTATTATCCAAATATTGGATATGAATAAAGCAAATAGACACTCTGCTTTAAAAAAAAAAAGTAAAAGGAAAGGAAAAATCCGACAACAGACAGCTGTGAATTACAAAGGACTTATGCTTAAGGAGAAATATTAGAAATCAGTGGAAGAATGTGAAATAAATTCTGGTGTCATCATCCTCCAATTTTTAGGTGAAGGAAAACTTTTAATTTGAGTATTATCTCTGAACAGAAACCAAGATCCACAATGAAAATTAATTTGTAATTTTCTATCCTACACAGTTATAAAAAAGTGATTATACCTAAGTAATGAAATCAACATAATTGTTAAGTAAAATTTGTATAATCAGTTAATTGCCAAATGCAACTATTTTTTTAGGATAAATGCTGAAAATAACAGTTGCATAATAAAGTTGAAAACAATCTGTTAAATTAGGAAATTAATCAAACACACTTCCTGCTAACCACAGTTTTCAAATTAGTGAGCAATAATAAAGAAAACGAATAACATTCTATTTTGGCTTATCGTTATTTGTATTTTCAAAACTGTTTTCAAGAATATATTATGTTGAATGTAATGCAAAGTATTATAAAGAATAAATCTATGAGTAAAAACCCAAATACTTGGGTGTGACATACAACCATATTTGTTTATGAACCTAAATTACTAATTTAAACTTTCTGACCCACAGTAACCTAAATTGGAAAATGAAGGTAATACCTGACCTACGTATTTTCCCAAGCAAAGTATCTGAAATATAATTGGTTAATTACATTAACCAAGAAGAACTGTAATCCATATTATGAATTCAAAAAATTTAAGATAAAAATTTCAAAATTTCTGATTTTATAAGTTTCCAACATTTTCAAAGATTGATAAATAATCAGACAAATCTTAGCTCTATTTTGCTGTATCTACACTGATGCAATAATTCTATAATTAACACGTTAGAAAATTATAGCAATTCTACAATTATTAACTGAGGCAATTATGAGTTCTGAATAGCATATCTGTTTTCATATTACATTATCAGCATAATCTAATTCTGAGAATATATTGGTACTTGCGAACTACTTTTTTTTGAAATTGACTTGAAAAAGGAACAGTTTCCCCACTTATTCAAGGCTTATGAATCCTTTCCTTTTTTCCCTTTTATTTGTAGGCAAGTCTAAATGGAGCTCTGGATTTCATTTATAGTTTTTACCTATTCTGCATATGAAAGACATAAGAAGAAAAATATCTATTTAAGCCTTAAATTATTATGTTCTTGCAGCAACCTCTGAGTGTGCTTTCAATCTGTGAAATCAAATGAGTTCTACTCAGAATTAACACACATTCTCTTTGTACCAATGCTGATGCTGACCTTAGTGCATTTATCATTAATATGCCTATAAATAGGTTAATTTTATTAGAAATAATCTACTGTGAGAAATGCATAAAAAATAAGAAATAGGTAAGTATTATTTTACTTGTATAAGTAAAATAACAAATTTCACATCCTATTCTTTTGAAACAGCAGAAATATAAAAAGCAGATTTTAGCCTTACTTCATGAGTTGATTATTTCTTAAGGAAAATTCTGATGAGAAGATATAAATTTATTCAAGGAATACTTTATGACCTGTGAAAAGTATCACAATAATGAGAAAAGGAGTAAAATTATATTGAACTTGTACTGGGAAACAAGGACAGCATGTCATTGGCTTTCCCTGAGAAAGTAACCAAGTTTATATTACGTATGTCCAAGTTTGTATTATTTTTTGCTGCAGGTTATGATTCACCTGGCTACTCATATACTTTCTCTATACATATGTGTAAAGGCAGGCCTACCCATCAGTGTTCCTGACATAGTTGCCTTGACAAATCAGACTGAAATTCTAGCTTCTTAGGCCTACATTACTAGAACCTTAGCCTCAGCTTCTGAAATTCAATTCTAATATCTCTAGTTATTTTCTAAAAGCATCATATGTATTGCTACAAGTCATCTTGCTCAATGTTCTTCTTACCACTTCTTTATACTCTGGCCATATTCTTTAGTGCTCCTTTTGGCCTGTTTCTGCTCTTGAAATATCAATTTATACCCAGCTAGCACCGGTATAGCTACCACAGAAATAGGGATCAGATCATGGGTCAGCACAGAGGCCAGATCATTGCTTAAGGCTGCAGCATACCACTCCCCACTCTAGCACTAACCCCTGTGGGTGACCTCCTCTCCAGCCAATGCCACCATTACCCACTATCATTCTCAATGTTCCTGATGGATAGAGGAGAAACTGACTCTGTGCTTCAAAAATACCTACAAACCCTGAGGCAGGTCACTGAGCAGACATCTCCCTTTGGATGAATTCTTTCCTAAGGGCCACACAGTCCATCCTAAAATTTGCTCTCTATTCTTCAGGCCACTCCATATCACCAAGTAGGTCAATATGGCTGAATGGCAAATAAGGTTTTTCCAAGAACTACTTCTATATCAGATAAATTAGTGGCTACAAATATATGGAAAGGGAAATGCAGTATGACTGGGAAATCCCTAAGTCAGATGTGTGCAATTTGTACTCCTGGTCAGCTAGGATTCCCCATTATTTACGCCTATATGTCTAGACATCCATTTATATGTATGCTTATATACACATGTGCATGTAAATACACCTAACCCATCTAATAACACATACACATACAGAAACACATATTACATTTCATTTCCATTGCTTTTTTTTTTTTTAACCCTTCTTGATATTTTACCCTTCTTAGTATTTTGGTGGGATCAAAAGTAACTGTCTTTTATTTTGTGAAATAAGTATGCATTATTTATATAAGCAGAAGATAGTCATCAGACTAAAAGTGAAATCAGTCTGCCTGTTTACTCATTGGTATTATTTCTGTTTTACACATATATACCAAATGAATTTAGCTCGTTTTCCACACGAGAGCTTTTGAAATAGTTCATAACTATTACAATTTTTCTTCTTCGCAGGATAAATCCTCCAGATCCTTCTACAGTTTTTCTATGATATCATTTCCGGATCCTCTGCAATTTAACTACTCTCTTTTAACTTGCTCTAGTTGTGCTCTCCCAAGTGTATATTATAACAGGAATATGTACAAAATAGAAGCCAATGGAGACTTTCAAGCAATCAAACTTGTGGATCTAAAAAATTTATGACAAGCTTTTTAGATCGACATGATGACTAATAATAAAGTTTCTGATACAAAATTCAATCTGGATAATGTAGTTTACAACCACTGCAAATATAAACATTTTATAATCATGAAAATAATTTAAACTTTATAATATAAACTTGCATGGATAAGGTCATTACTTTGAAGTATACTTTTATGTATTTCAAATTCTAGGTTACACATAGAGTGGTAGACATAACCGTTATTTCCTTCCTAAATGGACTAAGAACAAAATGATTCTATAATGATTAAACACAACATCTTAACACTTTCTGTTTTATAAACAGGATGACATTATTAATATTTATTTTTACTTGAAAAACAAGATTATAGCTTAAAATTAGAGCGATATTATAAACCATGAATTTGGTGAGGAACATAGAAATACAAATATTTAGAAATAATACTAAAATATTTCTTCACACAGGGGTTATTTATCAATGTATTTCATCAGAAATAATTTATTTTTTTAAAGATTTATTTATTTATGCTGGAAGAACTAGGGTATAGTCCAGAGATGCAGGGTTGCGGGAGCAGTGAGAGGATTCACCAAAGTAGAACAGGCAGAGCTACTGAAATACACTGCCAAGAGGAGCAGAGGGAGAGACAGGAGAGGTCTGCGGTGCCATGTGTGGGTTAGCTCCCTGCCCTGGGATCAAACTTGGGCCTCACTGGTGATAGCGTGATAACGCTGAGACTTAACCCTATACTACCAGGGAGGCCCTCATCACAAATTGTTTAAAACTCTCTTCTGTTTTTATTTTCATACCACTGGCTCATGTCTAGGTTTGCATTTTTGAAAGGTGAATGATTCCACAGACACATTAGGGTCAATAAACATTTGCATTATTTTACCTTATCCACTGAGGTAACATTGGTTTACAACACTGTATGTGATTCAGAAGCATAATGATGACAGCTCCTCAGAACATTTGCACTATTTTTAATACATCAATAGTCCTTTTTTTTTTTTTAGAGTTAAAAGAATCTATCAACATGTGAATTCAACATTGACCCAAGTAGTCAGAACTTTAAAAAAAAAAAAAAGTAAAACTACATGGTCACAAACATTCAGTGATTAATATGTACACGCATATTCACTGAGGCATCCTGATTTGTAATAAAGAAAAACAAAGACTAATTACCTGACATTTTAAAACGTTTAATCATGTGGATAATATGAAATTGTTAAAATAAACTGACAGTTATAGCTTTTAAAGTAGTAAATTGTCCTTGATATTTTGCTCAGTTAAAAAGCAGCTTCTTGCAGAAAAATACACATATATGATACATAAGTACACACGATACATATATCCATATATATGTGGGAGGAGAAACATATTTGAATGTTTGTAAAGGCAAAGAAAAAACTTTTAAAGAACACTATTATTAATGGTGATTTCTCCCCCAAAAAGTGGAAGTATAGGCAGAGACAGAGCTTTAGATTTTTTTTTAATTTACTCATAATTTTTTACAATTGACATCTATTATTTTTAATTTTATATCCAAAATGCTAAAGTATTGTTTACACGGAGAACAGGATTAAAGAGACTTGACTCCAAAATATATTCCTAAACTTTTCCTTTTTGCAAACTTGTCAAATTTAAGCTAAACACATTCTTTTTTATTTTCTCATTAAACTCTCTCCCCGCCTCATCCGGTAAAAGAAAAATGACCGGGACACCAATGAATGACTGGCCTTAGAGCAGTGATGTCACACACGCCAACCTAGAAAACCATGAATAAAATCTGCATATGACAATAAACTGTTTATTTTTAGACAGTTTCTGAATTCCAAATTAGAGACAGTTCTCTAACTTTAGTGGAAGCTCTGTATATGTGTCTGAGATGTAGGAGCCAACAAAGGGTAGTATTTGTCCCACTGAATTTAAATGTCTCTGCATATTATCCTCTTGGCTGGCCAGATGACAGAGGCCCTTGCCAGTCCTAGTCTCTTTAAATAGAGACCTACACTTTTTAAATAGTGCTTACTTGTTCCAGAGACAGGTTTTTTCCCCCTTGTGCTCAAATTATTTTCCTTAAGGAGCAAATGAGCCTCTCTGCCATCAGTAGCTCACACACACCATCTAAGATGTGTCTGACTTGTAAGCAGGTTTTTGTTCAAAAGGTTAAATTAAAGTCTTCTTTTTAGTCTCTGCTTTTTATTTCCATCACATAATGAAAAGGTCAAACCATTTTCAGGGTATTTCCAAATACTGCTGTCAACTATCTTTTTAGCATTTAACTATCCAAGCATGAAAGAAGTATTTGATTCAGGCAAGCTGAAGTTTCAAAACAATGCCTTCATTTCTAAGTATCTGTAAACAGTTCTGCCTCAGGGCACTTGGGAACAGATAGGCCTGCCTACAACACATACAGAAAAACAATTGCTGGCACTGATGACCAGAATTGGGTTTAAATTTTCATTTTAAAAGGCTCAGAAAGCTCTGCGGACACCAACTCAAATTATCACAGGTACTTCTTTTATAAGTATTGGGATGTGCAATCTAAAATAATTAAAGGGGCCACACAATCCTATATATTTTAGCAATGTGTGTGTGTGTGTGTGTGTGTGTGTGTACGTGTGTGTTTGTGTGTATAAAAACAACAACACAGGAAAATTATTTAGGGAGCCAAAAAATAGTAACCTTTCAACATGTAAACAGATGAACACCAACTTGCAGATTATCATGTAAATTTATAAACAATTTACATAACTTACTGAAAATAGCTTCCAGTGGAAAACAATAAAGTATCACTAAGAAAGTTAAAGTAACTCAATATAATTGGATTTATATTACTACTTAAAGAAAGTTGTGACTTGTGCTAATAGAACTAATTTTACCTTCCATGATTAGTGAAAGCTGATTACAGTTGATTAAGTATGTAATCTGTTGCCATGATATGATTATTGTCTTAAGAAAATGCATAATTCATTTTTCTGCAGCTACGAATCCTTACACAGTTGATAACCTTCTGCCTTTCTATAATACACATATTGACAACTGGGCATGATCTTCCCAGGTCTAATGATTTAGCTCTTGCACAATTTGAGAAATTCACAAATATAGCTAACATCTCCAGTTTTGAATCTTACATTGGTTGTATATTCTAGAGAAATTTAATCATTAGAAGAAAGATATGAGAAAGATAATATTTTCTATTCTCAGTACATATTAATTAAACAGGAGAAAATCATATTATGACAAAGAATATAAACAGTGCTCGTTGGTAATGAACAAGATGAGGGTTAGCCAAACCTTCCTTTTTGAAAAATACCAGAAGATTATTATATTCAGCTTAAATTTTGGTACTAAAATTGGTCTTAATAGCATAGTTGGCACTATCTACTCACTAGTGCCTCCTCTGGATATGGCACTGTATGTAAAACTATTAACCTACCAAGAAAAAAAGTTCTGGCAAAGTTAAATAACCATAATCTATAGTATTTAGGGTATCATCATCTCTTATCCAAGTGTTTAAAAAAAGAATAATTAGAAAATGGTGATTTAATACTAAAATAAGTGTGAGAAATAATTTTTGGAGGATAAAATAGAGGACTAGTGAGTTTCCCCTTTTGTTTATTAGATGTGCCACTCAGTAAATAGAAACTACACACTGAGATGTCTACTAGGAGACTTATTTTATGTAGCTGCCGATAATCACCACTTTTATTCATAGCAAGTACAGCTAGAATAATACTTTTCTTCTTCCATTAGATAGATTGTAGATGATAGATACATACATATATACATACATACATACATATGTACACACATAGAGATCATAACATTTGTGTGTGTGTGTGTGTGTGTGTGTGTGTGTGTGTGTGTGTACAAATTCAAACTGGATTCCATTGGCATCCAAAATATGTTAAGCTACTGAATTTTATTTTATAAATGAATAGAAGTACTCTGCTAGTTGATACAGGAATGAAACAGTTTTTTAAAATCCACAGAGAAAATCTATCTTTTCAGATTTGTTAATATTTATCTCCAGAACTATTATTAAATACTTTTTAAAGAACAGATCACAACTAACACCTGTGAAGCCAAGACATACAAAATTGCATCCTTAATGGTATTACTAGTTCATTTAACCCTATTTCCACCTATGAAATCTACTCATTGGTCTTCTTCACTACAGTTTTGGCAGAGGAAATAGTAATATTAATTTTCTGATCATTAATTTTCCCTGATCATTTTGTCACAGTATACAAATTTTGTACTAAAGTGTAACTTATCCTTATAGAAATCTCTAATCAAAAGTAATGAGAGAGGTCAGAAAAATCTCAGGTTAGTAAGTCCCTTTAGGCAAAATGGAACTAGCCATGGTTAGTCAACAATTACTAAGATTCTATTTCAGCTCTACAGAAGTGAGTTTGGATCAGGTCATTCTGTTTCTGCCTGTGGTGCCACCTCACAACATGGGCTGCTGAAATTTGTTGATTCAGGAGAACGATTTAAATATTGAGATTCAATCAGTCATCATCACGGGAGCCTGGAGTACCCACTGTAGCTAACTCCTTGAATGTGCCGCTTTGCAAATCATATCAGGTCCACATCCTGATTAAAAGCTGTACATTGTGACTGCTGGGATTGAATGAGCCTCTGGGGAAGTGGACAAACTAGCTGCTAATTAACCAGGTACTGTCTTGACTATCTGAACACTGAAAACCCTAGAGAAAAGGAAAAAAATACAGACATCCCATGGCACTCCAGCATACAGATTTATAAATAGATATTGCAATGTAGTGATATGGTGTAAACTCCTTCCCCTCAAAGGACTAAAGATAAAATAGACCCAGTTTAGTTCTGCATAAAGAAAATAATTTCAGATAATGCAGGCTTTTATAAATCCATCGGAAATCCAAGGATTGTGGGCCCCTTTAAAGGAGATGAAGATGAACACAGGAATACGGTAGGTAAAGGAGAGATGCTGAGGGCGGGGAGAAACATGTAGCATGACCATATGAAGCACAAATCTCAGCTTTGCAGGAAAGTAAGTCAAGTATCTGTGAAGGAAAATGCACACTGAGCCATTTGTACTTGCTCAAATTCCTAATTTACAAGCAATTAATTTGAATTTTAAGGCTGCATGAAGTTATACCTTGCAAGAGGGACGTAGAGAAAAAAAGAAATTAGTTTTTCCCATTTAATCCCCACAACTAATATAGTGATGGAAACTATGAAATGTGATGGGAAAGAATCCTGTGTATAATAACAATGTGCTTAAACATAGTCAGTGGTGGTCAATTATCTCTTCTCACTTTAAAGAATCCCTGGACAATTCCCAAGTACTTGGAAATTGAAAATCTGTGTGAAAATTAACTTCTCTGTGTCTCTATAAATTCCATTCCAGGTAGAAGATGGATGGAAGGAGAGTAAGACCCTTACATAATTTGCTTTCTTTTGTTCGAGATATCTAAAATGCAAGTCTCCTGAGAGTCTCACCTCAAAACAGGTGAACACTGAAAAATGTCTTTGACATAAAAGATAACTTGAAATCTAACAACACATGTGTGAAAATAAAAGTTGAGATAAACCACATATTATTTCCAAGCAAGTGTCATACCATTATGTAGAAAAAGGGTAATTTTAATATGTACGTATTTGTGCACTGTATACTTCTAAATCCTTCTAAACATTTAGAAATTTAACATTTTGTATTTCACATAAGTGATAAAATATTAAGATTTCATAAAACATAAAATGGAAATGCAAAATGTAGGAAAAGGAAAACAACTTATTTCCAAGGAAAATATTAAAATAATAGCTGACAGATGATATGGGTGAAGTGGTGCAATACATTGGAATAATTCGCAACATTTCTACATAGCACTGGATTTAAAATAGTTTGTTACATTAATATGAGTGACAGAGGGCTTCCCTGGTGGCCCAGCGGTTGAGCGCTGTGCTGTGGAGCTGTTGGCAGCGCGCAATGCAAGTTCGAAGCCCAGCTGGGGAGAATCCCACATGGTGTGGCAGACCTCTTTTGCCTTGCCCACTGCTTCCCTCAGCAGTGTATTTCTGATCTGCCTGTTCTGCTCCCCACTCTGTCTCTGGTGAACCCTCTCGCCACCCCACGCCTCTAGCCTGTACCTCAGCTTGTATGTAAAAATAAATAAATCTTAAAAAAAAAAAAAGGAGCGACAGAATGATGTGATCTTAGATGTACAAATGTTAGACCTAGGGAGAGAAAATTGAGTCATGATCTGGGTTACTCTTTCAACTTTTATGAACATTTGATGGTACTATAAGAACCAGAGGAATAAGAACCGGAGAAGCTCATTGATTTGCCAAAGTTTCCAAGAGCAAAGAGTGGTGAAGTTGTAACTAGAAGAAAGATGTCCTTTCCCCTAATGCACTGCTGATACCTTAGTAACTCCTACTATGGCACTGGCTTACATAACAGTAATAAGGAAGCCTGAAGTTCAAGACGTTTCAAAAAAGTTAGCATTGAATATAAGGTTATCAGGGCTCACAAAAGATACATTTGAGGCAGGATTAAGAATCAAAATGCAAGATCTACAAAGAATTCACACATCAACAATAGGAAAACAAAAAACTCAAACAAAAAAGTGGGTTGAAGAGCTTATACTTCTCCAAGGAAACATACAGATGGCTAACAAGCACATGGAAAAATGTTCATCATCACTTATCAGGGAAATGCAAATCAAAATCACAATGAGATGCCACCTCAGACCTATGAGAATACATTAAAAAAAAATAGCCAGACAAATGTTGGCAAGGATGTGGTGAAAAAGGAACCCTCATTCACTATTGGTGGTAATGTATATTGGTCCAGGCTTGAAAACAGTATAGAGGTTTCTCAACATATTAAAAATAGACCTACTATAGGATCTATCAGTTCTATTTCTAGGTATCTAGTAGAAATACACACAAAAAAAAATTATTCTCCTCTTGCACACTAATATGCACTCTTATGTTCGTTGCAGTACTATTTATAATACTCAAGTTACAGAAACAACTTAAGTGCCCAATGATAGAGAGTGCATTATAATGTGGTAGATATACACAATGGAATACTACTCAACTAGTAAAAAGAAAAAGTAAAAAATAAAAAAAGACAAAATCTTGTCATTTGCGACAACATGAATGCAACCAGAGAGGATTATGCTAAGTGAAATAAGTCAGATGGAGAGAGACAAATATTGGATGGTTTCACTTATGTAAAATAAACAAAACAAAGGCAAAGACAAAACTGATCAAATCAAACTCTAGATATCAGACTGTAAAATTGGGGCTGCAAATGGGGAGGACAGAAGGTAGGGGACCAAAGGGGGAGGGCTTAGTGGACTATGGTGGAAGACTATAGACAATTTGGTAGTGGCTGTGAGGTGGTAACACATTTCTGAAGAGGTATAGACCTATATGTATAATCACACACAGTGTTACAAATGAACAAACAAATATTATCTCATTAAAATAATGAAATTAAAAGAAAAGTATCAAGTGGATTTTAGAGTTCTATATTACAAGTAGACAACAAACAGTTTGCAGAGCTTCGTTATGTCTGTTTATTATGGATCATGATTGCTTGAGAACCACATCACCAGAGAGAACAAAAGGGAAGTTGTTGGAAGAAGGAGGGGGGAGAGATTTTGAGAAAGAAGCTTTATAACTGACTTTCCTTACTACATGTTGTATGCAGTGTCATACTCTTTAAGTTGTGTTTAAAATGCTGGTCCCAATGCAAGAAATTGATTCTGTAAACTATAGTCAGTGAAAAGACTGCAGTAATGAAGTCTAAGACATCTCAAGTTGTTGGACCAAAAAATGCCCAGGGTTCCTTAGAGGAATATGGAGAAAAGGCCATAGTGGGCACTGTAGCAACGTCAGTGCAGAGGGTATTGGGAACTTAATGGAACAGAACGAGATGGGCAAAGCATCTCAAGTCTTTACCCAAGCAGAGATAATAAGGTTGATGATCCACCAGGGTTTAATTTTTTGCCTTTATTTAAATATTTTTAGACATTTTAATTTTAACATTGCTATTAGGAAATCAAACTATAATTCAATTCCTGAATTTATATAAAAATATTTTTACAATTTAAGAGAAAGAAGAGGCAAAGAGTAAAGTAGAATGGAGGAGAGTGCAAAAATCCAGCAAACACTGTGTATTATATGTGCTATATACAACATCAATACATATATACACACTATATCCATCATATATAAAGCATACAATTTCTCTTCTGCTCAATGCCTTGGACCTTTCTATGTCTAGATATATGTTTCTATCCCACTTTACTGCATAAATTGATCATAATTTAACATTTTAGCCTTTTATGTATGAGTGTGTACAAATGCATAAATATTTCCATATAAGTTGATTCCAAAAAGTTTAATTCTTTTTTTAAAGATTTATTTATTTAATGTATACAAGATCTGAGGTGTAGGCCAGAGGTGTGGGGTGGTTAGAGTATTCACCAGAGAGAGTGGGGAACAGAACAGGCGGATTGACCGAAATACACTGCTGAGGAGAGCAGTGGGCAAGTCAGGAGAGGTCTGCTGTGCCATGTGGGTCAGCTCCCTGGCAGGGGATCAAACTCATGCTGCTGATAGCTTCAGAGTGCTGAGACTTAACCCCTTGCACCACCAGGGAGGCCCTAAAATGTTTAATTTCTTGCAAAGTATTTATTAACAAGTTGTAATTGAAAAAACGGCCACCCAAATTTTTCTAATATCTGAGTGTTCAATTTCTCATCATAATCAATGCTAGATAAAGCCAAGCTTTTAAATAATTTTACCAGTGCTCAAGGTAAAGAAAGTCATCTTATTAATTCTTTCTTCTTAGGCATAAGTCATATGTCATTTGCATTTCTTCTATGAATTATGATTGTGTATTCTTTGTCCATGTTTTCACTGAGTCTGTCTACTAATCTGCAGGAGCATTTTATATGTTATTTATATGTTTTAGTGTATATATATATACTTATTCATCATCTAGTATATCCTACATGAACATGTATACATATAAATATGTCTCTGTTGGTCTTCAACATATCAAATTTGCAGTCTTTTTCTTTCTGGCTTTTTAAGTATGTGTTTCAATAGTAGAACTTTTAAAAAACAGATTACCAATGAGTATATAGAGACTCAGAGGTTTTAAATATCTTGTCCATAATAATATACACTGGTGACTTGAAATATCTGACTTAATTTGGCTGAAGTCCTCTGGCTAGAGCTCAAAACCTAGTAACAAATATTGCTATATGATATTTTTGGCAGACTTTATCTTAGTGTTCTTGTGTGTATACACACACACACACACACACACACACATAAACATGCACATATACCACACACATACACTCTTTTAAAATTCTCCTCTTACACATAAAAGACTACTTTCAGCAGACCATTTTAGTTTCAGATGAAGTGAAATTGAGCCTAAAATCAACTTTAATTAAAATCAGCTCAGAAAACCTGATACCAGATTGCCAGAGCTAGGAAGAGATTTACAGAGTTTTAACTAATAAATAAAACCTCCAGTCCCCTTGGAAAGGAGACTTAGAAATCTCTCTTACTTCAAATTAGTCTGATCCTACCAAAGCATCACTAGTTAGTAATATGTATGAAGTCATATTAGTATAGTTAGATTTAGTCATCAGTAAATGATGTGTTTGAATCCAGGGTTTGAATTCCAGGGCCAGCAATCCTATTATTTCCAGCATATCAAATCTAATTTTTATTCATCCATCTCTTCCCTCAATAACAAATGTTAATTTCATTATCTGGCTACTGTTAACACATGGATGATTTAAAACAATAAATTGTATATTAAAATAAATCCTCATTTAGAAAATGCAAATTTTTATGAAAACATAATCTATTGAATTCACTATTTACAAAGTACAACCGTTCTTAGCAGATGTTAAATGTTTTACACCCTTTTCCTTGCAAAGAAGTTAAATGCAGTATTTATTGTATATGTGAAGCACTAAACTGTTCCTCAAAACAATTACACAATTTAAAATCGTTAAGACAGATGGATTTCTAAAGAACTGTCTATTTTGAAATTAGGGTAAAAACCAAATAACCACATATGAATTTTTTTAATTGAAAATGAATGGAATTAAAGAATCTTTTCCTATTTACAGGTATGTTGCCCAGGCATGGTGTGGCCATATTAAGGTAGCCATTTCCCAAGTCTGCTTTTCGTCATCAGCCTTGGACTCTTGCAATATCTAAGAGGAATATAAAGGAATTTCTTCTACTTCTGGGCCCTCACAGAAGAAACAAAGCCAAAGGTGTTTGATATTTTAATGTTATTTTATACATATAACATATCCATTCATTTTCATCGATACTTTGTAGATTCCTTAAGGTCTGATTTTGTTGCATTTTGTATTCACAGTACTTCCTGCATATAGAAGCAATTTCTTGAACAGTATGTGCATCATAAAGTAGAGAAAGATTTAATATGCAAATATTTACATTTAAAGAATTCAGAATAAACCTTAGGCCTGCCAGCGACTAAAAGTATTCACAGAGCATTCACTGGCAGTTGTGATGGGTGGCTAGGCAAGGTGCTAACAGTGAAAACTGAAGGTTGTAGGCATGAGGAAGCATCTTACTTCACTAGGGCTTAACTTACCAATTGTTGCAGGCATCTAGGAATAGAACAGAGCCTTCCATTAGAAATAGTTATTAGAAGCAAAGCATATTAGGACGCTGTCATGCTCACAACAATTGGTTGTTACTCTCCATCCAGTTAATACTAGCCAGGCAATGAAGGTAATTGTACTAAGGATCAAAGCGCTGAGCTCCTACAGAGAAGCAAGTACATACGTTGCCGATATTTCATCATTCAGAGCTCCTTTCTTTCTTTTCCTAAGATGAAAGCTATAAAAAGGGAAAAAAGCCCCTGAAAGTGCTATTGTCAAGACCAAAAACTAATTAGTCATTGCTTCCCAAAGTGTTATGTGAAATGTCTCCAGAAATAATGGTCTGCTTTCTCAGATTTTATAGGTTTGCTGAGTCTAGTGTTCTCTGGAATTTCCTGTTTCCCTTGCTAGGGAAGATTGAGTAAACTTTACAAGTCATCTTGAATAACACAAACCTTTCAATAAAGGCAATCATTTGTGGATTCATAAAGTATACAACTAGACTTGAAAAAAGGATGAGAGTGGTAAATAAAAGCAATCCCAAGATTGTATATATGAGTGTGAATAAACTTTCTGGTTATTATATGCCTGAGGTAGTCATTTTTACTCTTTGAAGATGCTGAATAAAAACTCACATTTCCTTTTAGGGTGTTCATATGTCAAATAAATTATGGTCTAAATATGGTAACCCAATGCCCCTAATGTTTGTAAATAATTTGTGCCAGTTCAATTGTAAATTATATAAATAACCCTGGATAAAAGTTGCCGTTTGAAATTAAATACCATTGTCACTTTAATTAGTAAAATATTCAGATTCTCTGTGTTTCACTACAATTAAAAAACTGTATTAGCATTTGTGTAAATGCTGTCATTGATATGGAAAATTACTAGGCAAATTGGCACTTACAGAAAAGGAAAGAGTGACAAATGACTTGTGCACAGCAGTTGCCTTCAGAGGTTCCCACAAACAAAAGATAATAAATATAAACCACTGACATTTCTCTTCTAAAGCTCTTGATGTATGCCAATCAATTCCCTGGAACTACTCTACCTGATTTAGTCACATGTGGCTCATAATTATGCCTGGCTTATTTAGAAGAAATATTATGTGTTAAAACAAAAAATCTAATGCAAGTAATGAGTCCGCATGTCGCAATTGTGTACCATATATTTGTACTAATATGTGGGTCTATTTCCCACTGAGAGCCAACAACTACTCAGTCATGTCCAAAGTGAAAAATTACTTCTTTTCTGCTGTCTCTTCCCAAAGTTGAAAAATATATACTGGCTTAGCAAAAGACAAGTTGACTTGAACTCATTACAAGAGGTTTATAATTATTGAAGTACTAAATGAACCCATTATAAGACATATGATTTCTTTCACCTATAAGTATAGATCATAAGGTTAGTGTTAAAGAAAGTTGCAGTTTACTCTAGAAGGAGTCCAAACCTAGGATGGAGCGTGCCAGGGAGAAATTTCCTCTCAATATTTTCTATAACTGTAATGTATAATGAGTATTTAAATGTTAACTCTCCAGAATCACAACCCACATGGCACTTTCTGCTTCCTGCCAAAGCAATGATAATTTAGCATTAACTGGAAAAGGAAGATCCTCCTATGGAGTACTGTGTAAGATTTAAATGTTAAAATATGCCAAAGAGGTCATCAGTCTGATATTTTGAAAGCCCAAATTTCAATTTAGCTGACAAGCTTTATCAGAGGAAAATAAAGAGGCAGCTCTATCCCTAACACGTGTCACCTGCCCACTCATCTGTGAATGGGAAAGTGTCACACCACCTTCAGCTCTGCATTTTCTGCTTTCATAGTGAGACAAGTACTTGCTGAATAATCCCAGTTCTTATCCAACTTCCCTTGTGCTATATCTCAGATGTAAATTGTCATTTTACAACTATTTCCATATTTGCTTGAATAAAATTTTCTGCAACATAATTGTGTGATTTTCTGAAATTATTTAATTTATTTGGACTCAAGCCTAGAAACTATCTACAAATTCCTCTCCAGTTAATTTTAGTAGAGCAAAGGCTCAACTTTCTGAAGGCTATTTTATGGCAAGAAAATAATAGAGCTAGTATAACCAGAGATCGAAATTCACAACAGAAATATTTTGTAAGTCTTTGTTAGTAACCTACGGATACCTTTGTCACAAAACATATGAATACTATAACATTCAATTACACAAACAGACAGGCAATCATAAAGTTAGTAATTATAATTGCTATTGATTTTTTTAACTATTAAAGGTCAAAGGGGGAAATCCCCATTAGATATTTTGATGATCTTTTTATAAATCATATAATCATGTGATATCTATAAAGCCAAAATAGAAATAATGATAAATGCCTTCCCCATCTGAGGAAAGTTGTCACAAGTGAAAAAGGAAACGAATCCTGAAAAATGAAATCCCCCTATAAACAGTGTATCAGCAGGGCTACTCTGGTGACGCAAGGGGTTAAGCACAGCACTATGAAGCTATACAGAGCCATTGCAGCATGAGTTTGATACTCTGCCAGGGAGCTTCCCACATGGAGCAGCAGACCTCCCCTGCCAACCCGCTGCCCCCCTCAGCAGTGTACTTCAGTAGATCTGCCTGTTCTGCTCCCCACTCTGTCTCTGGTGAATCTTCTCACCACCAAATGCTTCTGACCTATACTCCAGCTAGTATGCATGAATAAATAAATCTTAAAAAAAAAAACAAAAAACTAACAATGTATCAGCAAACTTAGAAAACAAAAACCTCTAGATTTTTATATCAAACTTCACATTTTTTTCTTCTTAAGTTATCCTCCAAACATTAAAGGAAGGATTTTGTTACTATAAATGTGACTGAAACAACTGAATCCAAAACTAAGAAAGATCCTATTACCCCTAAAATATTTAAAACACTTTTTATATAAAAATGTACTTAACGTAGCAAACTAAAGAAGGGAAAGGGAAACCTTTTATGTCCTGGTGACTGAGTTATATAATTATGTAATTATTTAATCTTCTTACCTTACCAACCTTATGAAGTAGGTACAATTATTCTCAATTTACAACAAGAAAGTATATCTAATATGAGATCCAATATATGTTATATGCTGATATCTCTATATAAAATGAGGCCCAAAGAATCCAAATAACCTGACTAAATGTGCACAATCAATAAGAGGCTGGATTTGTATATGAATCCAAATCCATTTGCCTCCAGATTTTTTTTTAGCTACACCTTGGTGAAAGGAATATTTTCAAAATTAACTCAGTCCTTCACCAGAGAATAAAAGTGAATATTTGAATATGGTCTGCTTTACATGAGAGGATAAGCATTTTATTGTTACATTCAAGATCAACAATGTTGACTGTTATAATTCCACATCAAGGAAAAACAAGCTCATGTTGCAAGATTAAGAAAAAAAAATTACATTATGATATGTATAGAAAATATGTACCGAAAGGACCTTCATAATTAAATTAGGAGTTGTTTTATTCTATTCAAAAATACATTTCTGCAAAGGTTGAAATAGATGGCCTCCAAATGTGGTGGTCAACAATTCCTGTACTTCCTGAGTTGTATACAATTCTTCCTGCCAAGAGGTGGATCCATTTCTTCTCTCTGAAACTGGGCTAGGTTTGTGACCTGCTTTGGCCTATATAATGTGGTATAAGTGGAACAGTGCAAATTCTGAGTAAAGTCTTTACACACATCTAGACTTAAGAGGCCTAGCACATTCTACTTTCACTCTCTTGAGAGCCAGCCTCCACATAAGAAGCTTGCGACTCCAGATGATGGGAGGTCCTCTGGAGAAAGGGTCTGGGGAGCAACAAGCTATCTTGGAATTGCATCCTCAGCACCAGCAAAATGCCGTGAGAGCCACCAAGTACTGTCCAAAACACAGAACCAGGAACAACTAATTGGCTATATTTCAAGTCAACCAACATTTTGGGGACGATTGTTACACACAAATAGAAAATTGAAAGAGTTATTAATTGAATCTGTTTTTCTAAGTCACTTCTTTAAGTATCTTGTAATATTTTATGAATAAAATATTTTTCTCATGGGACATCAGTACCTAGAAACTAAACTTTCTTAGTATTTTTAGAAAAGGAATAAAATAGAATTACTGATTTTCTAAGGTCTTAAATTATATATATGCTACATATTTATATGAATATACAGTAAGTAATTACTGCTATATAACTGTATGTATAACTATGCATAACTATAACTATAAATATTATATTTACAATATAGAAGTTAGAATATTTATGTAGAAGAAAACTTCGATAGTACAAACGAAGCACAGCAAATACACACCAAAAGTGGGGGGGGGTGTCAAAAAATTATTTGTTGAAATTTTCCCTCTGCAAAAGCATACAAAGCTGTTAAATTTTAAACATTCATAAAAATAACCAATGCATTTTTTGAAATAAAATCAAAATATACCTGTTCTGAATAAACTGCAGTGTTCTAGGTAATTGGATTGTAAAAAACAAAAACAAGTATCAATAAAATCCACTGGTTTAAACCTGTTATAATTTTAGTAAAGTGTATCTCAATTACCCAATAGCAGTCTGCTATAAAGTAACTTTTGATAGAAAACTGGTGCATATGTAACTATTAGCTCAGTAGAAACATTTCCACACCATACTTTGGGGACATACACAAGGTTATTAGATTGGAACTTTTAAGACCCAGCCTCTCCCTCCTCAAACAGAAGGCTGTGGAGAAGCAGTGAAATTATTAACATAAACTTCAGATAGGAAATGAGTATAGAGAGGGGGAATATAGCCTTCAATCTGATCCATTCTCAATTTAGTGGTAGTTTTTTGTTGTTGTTTTTTCTTTTCCTTTTTTTTTTTTTTTTTTTTTTTAATGACAGGTTGGGCTGTGGCCTGCTGCTATTTCTTTCTCTCTCCAAGTCCAGACCCCACGGTGATTCTTCCTTTCCCATGACCTCTTGCCAGATTTCTGCTTTCTTTCCCCACAGGCTTGGTTTCCCCCTCCTTTGAAGATTCTGTTTTATAAAATCAGTGCCTCATTCTTGCCTATTAGAGTATTCTTTAGAGACCACCATTAGTAAGTAGTCAATTGATGAAAACTGGGTAGAGTGGAATCAATTCAAATATTCCTCATATGTGTATTTATTTATAATCTATTTATAATTTATACATGCATTCTCCAACTAGGCCATCTCACCTGCTAACACTAAATCTCTCAGTGCTAATGCTGGGCTGATAGTTGCGAATGGTTTCTTTCTATCCTTTCTCCTGAGAAACCACTGTCCAATGTTTCCTTTTACCAAATAATATGGAACCACTGAACCACACCAAAAACTTCTTTAAATTTTAAAATGATGTAGCATTGAAAAAGCAACAAGATGGAGGAAATTAGCCAGAATTGGAAAAGTTTTCACTCTTTTCTCACCATTTTATTGTCCACCAGAAGACCAACACTAGGAAAATAAAAAAACTCTTTGTGCATATTGAGGGAGAATAAACTAGAACTAAACATGCACTAGAACACCTGTTCTCTGTCTATCATCTGGGAAAACAAATGGAGTAAAAGTAGAATAAGATTTACATTTAGACACAGTGAGAAAATTCAAGAATATTCAGTGGATTCTAAAACTAGATTCTAATGGATAACGGCATTATGCCAGTTATGAAAATCAGGGTCATGGTACGAAAGATAAACCCAGATCAGGAGCCACTACCACCGAGATCCGTGCTGGGGTTGGTGCAGGGCTTCGCCCCCACAAACAATGACAGCCAGACTTTCAAGATTTAGTACCTTCTGTACAAGAGACTGTTTTCGCTCAGGGCCCTCATTAATCTTGGGCATTCACCCTGAGTCTAATCACGTGGCAAGCTAAAGTTAAGAGCCTGTTCTTGGGGAGCTAACTGCATACTTGTGAAGTAAACTCACTCATCCATGACACTGAGCTACCAAGAGGGCAGTGAAAGAAATAATTTAGGAAATGATGCCTTGGAAGTTTTATGTTGTGATCGTGTGAATCTGTCTCTCTGCTTCGAAGTTCCTTCATTTGGGGAAAAGCTCCCCTGTATCTTTACAGCTACAAAAAGAATTGTGCTTTTTCTTTCTTTTTCAGAGTTATTAAGAGATGTTACATAAGGTCATTTTCATACAAGTTTTGAGATACAAGATTGTGATGGAATTGCTTTAAATTTACCTGTTTCTTAAGTAGCTACTTTAAAACTGAATTGTTTCATGAAAGGATTCTAAATGTGAAAAACTTCCTGAAAACACTATAAAATCAATTAGCTAAAACAATATTTCTTTAATCCCCTAACAGTATAATTTTCACTATGAATTACATAACTTGAAAAGTAAGGTAAGATGGGACAGAGTTTAGAAGGAGGATTTTGAACAGGAAAAGTGAAAGCAAACAGGTTAACAAGTTGAGGTGACAGCATAATCATGTCACACGATTGCAACATATTTAGCTGTTACCTACTGCTGGGATTAAAATTCCATCAGATCTTCATCGGCCTGTTTTTGATTCCAGTAACAGCTTAAATGCCACCTTCTTGGACATAAAATCCTTAAGAGACCCTCCTTAAAGCAGCCTTGCAGGCACACTTAACTTGTTTCACTTTGTTTTGATTTCTCCTGAACAATATTACTACTTGATATCCTTGTTTATTTTATTCACCTTTACTCTGCCCTCAACTAAAACATGAGCTCTATTGGGGTCAGAATATTATCTTTCTTTTTACACCACTGAATCCTCATGACCCATTAGAATATCTGCCAGTGACTAGTCATATATTATAAAAATTTGTGCAGGAATGAATAAACAAACAAGTGAATGAATGCTTTCAAAAGTGTTTCCTTACCCTGAAGCATAATTTTTACAACTCATTAATATGAAATATCTATATCAAAAATAAATGAAAGGATCACTGATACAAGACTATAGGTAGCTAAGCCATTAAAAACAAACAAACAGGTACTCTGTTAAGTGTAGACTATGTCTACAAAATCTGTATTTATGTCAGGACCTATACTTAAAATTGAGAGTGATTTACTAAGATTTTACTATTACAGATGATATGAGCCCACTAAATTTTGACACTGTTAACTTTTCCAGCAATCACAGAAATAACACAAGAGAAGTCAGTGATTTCTGAAAACAAAATAACTACAGGAAGTACACCTATTCCTGGGTCTGAAATTCAGACTTCACGTCAACAGTCTAGAAAGATAAATAAATCATTTTGAGTAATCAGATAGTGTGCTTGTCCCAAGTGCGGGAAAACTACATTTAGGAAGAGAATGTTTGTTCCTGACTGGCCTTCCAAACAACTCTAGCAATTTATCTAATGTCAGTGGTTTATGGGTTTTGTTTATCTCATTGAGATCCGCTTCTCTGTCCCAAACATTTCTGTAGAACAGCAGAACTTTTCGTTTTTACAAAATGGGGGCTGTTCTCGTGGTGCCTGTGCCTGAGGCTGGAAACTGCAGGTGCAGTTCCAATTCCTGGGCAGCCATCGCTGGAAAGCTTCACCCTTCCCCAAAAGCAGGAAGCAGGCTGCAGGGACTTTTCACAGTCATGGCGCACGCTTGTAATTTTTAATGACCCTACCCAGCAACAAATCCTTACAGCCATTTTTCACAAAGAATTCAGAATGCTTTTATAAAATGGAAATATTTTTAGGAGATCTTAGCAAAAGAAAAGATTAAAAAAAACTACAACCCAGGTCGTGCTTCTTCTGGAATGTCTATTTCTTCTGGGTTCCAACCCACTTCAAAGTTTGAAAAGACTTATTCCAACAACAGAGTACAATTTCTCATTAGCAATATTCTCCACTTTAAATAAAAGATCAATGTTATAACAAAAGCAATAAATGAGCACAGAATAGAGTTGTTTGTTCCTCTTCAAGTTTCTGAATGGTGTCTGTACAAGAACATATTGCCACAATTTAGAAAACACTAAAATTCATCTTGTTTGGAGGCATGGAACAAGTCTTTGCCCAACACACTGGGGGTCTTGTCTAGAGCTTTCCCTTGAGCAGTTACTTAAACTTCTTTAAGACTTAATGTCTTCATTTATGAAATAGGAATAAGAATAATGATGACTCTACACAAAGTTGATACAAGTTTTAAATGACATGATGCATTTTTCACATATTAATCACTGGCACAGGCATTTATTACCACTTGTTTTCATATTATTATTTTTGTTTCCATTTTTATCAGTTATTTCCTGTTTCAATACTTACAGGGTTTTTCTCATTGACTATGATGGTTAATCTTACGTGTTGACTCAACTGGGTTAAGGGATTCCCAGATAGTTAATGAAAACTCTATTTCTTGGCTTGCCTAACAAAGCTGTTTCTAGAAAAGTTTAGCACTTGAATTGGTAGAGTGAATAAAAACTACTCTACTACTGCTCTCACCAATACTAATGATAAATGATACTATTCAATAATGTGGGGGCTGACAAAAAGGCAGAGGAAAGGTAAATCAGTATTTTTTTTTTTTCTTCAGGTAGGGTATCCATTTCCATTTTCTCCTGCCCTTGGACATTGGAGCTCTTGGTACTTTAAATTCAGACCAGGACTTACATCAGTCCCCTTACTTTTCAACCTACAGGCTCAGACTGGATTATTCTGCCAGCTTCCCTGGTTCTCCAGCTTAGACAGAAGATCATGGGACATTTTGGTCTTCGTATTTATGTGTATCAATTTCTATTCTCTACAGCCCCCCGTCCCGCTTCCCTCCCTCTCTCTCAGTGTATCTATATGGAAATATAAGCATGATACTACTTGATCATTTGCATTCCTGTCATTGTCCATAAAGATTTTATGATTCAGGGCAGAACATCCAAATAAGGATGCTCAAGAAGAAAAGCATTACTTGCTTCCCTGAATAAAATCTTACGGCCATCAAGATTTGTGTAAAAATGCAGAGCAAAAGTATTTGTATATAGCCAAATAGTTGTTTTCAGAATGTTGGAACACACTGAGTAGTAAAATAAATTGTGGGAAATCAACATAAGATGGATCTTTATGCTTTTGCCAGGCAATGATAAAACTAAACAAATAAAACCCCCAACCAACCATCAGCCATTACTATCATTACTAATAAATTCAATAAAACACAGAAGCTTATCATTTAAAAATGTAGGGATAACAGTCAAAAATAAATGGAATAAATTCATCTTCACGAAGAACTCCCTACATTTTTCTTATTTCTTTATGGTCTAGTGAAAACTTCCTTAAAGATAAGTAATTACCACAGATATGACATTAGAAACTGCCTATATACTTTCTTATATTACCCCAAATCCTTTTATTTCATCAATTTATTCAAGAAAAGTTAAGAAGATTCTCGGTGTGTATGTTTTTTCAATTTTTTTAAATGAGCAAAATTTCATTTTCTGAGAAGAAAAAACTAATACAAAGATTTATCTAATAATCAAAATACTAGGATTTATTCTTCTAAGTTTTACTCTCTGAGGCTGAAAATTCAGTATCCAATCTCAAAGACATCCTACTTCAGTTCTACAGCAAGTATCAAGAAACTTTTGCTTTCAATTTAAATGGAGTAACAAGAACTGAATTTGTTATTCTACTTAAAATAACTAGAACCTTATTGCAAAAAAAAAATAAAAAATTAAGCAATAGTTTTCAAGATCCTGAAATTGAGGCAACAAAAAATAGTAATACTGAGAGATGGAAAACAGATGAAGTGAACCCTACAATTGTCCAAGTGTGTTTCCTTGAGAGAGAGTTTCTGGTGATGGACTAGGGAAGGAAAGTCAAGGTTGGAGTTTGACAGACTACTAGACTTGAGGAAACAGATCCGAAATCCCAAGATGGAGCAGCTAGAGTTTTCAGAGCAGAGTATCAAAGGGAGGAAGTCTGCAGAGGTAGAACTCTTAAAATCAACAAATGGTTTTCACTAAGTACTAGAAAAGTACAAGTGTCTTCCTATATTGATAGACCATAATTTTTTTTTTAACTTCTCTGTGTAGTCTAGAAACAACTCTTTGGCTATTTTCAAATGCTTTATCTCTACCTATCTTTATACAAATATTGGTAACCATAAGACTTACCTAGGGGAGTACCAATCAGTGCATCCATGTAAAGAAATTACTGGTGGCAGAGGAAAGAACCACCTGAATAAACAAACAATGATCTGCACTTGTAAGGTTAGAAATTGGGCCTGCTTCTATCATCTAGGTCAGAAAACTTCAGGATAGAAGAACATTGAGAAGAGTACCCAGGAGAGTATTGGGACAGTACTGGGAAATAGTGCAAAACTAAACACTGATACAGTCCTGCCAAACAAAAAGCAACACATGAAAGAATAAACTATGTGTAAATCTACTATATCCCAGAACAACATAAGATTAATAGGAATGCATCAAATTGAAGTTAACAGTAAGTGGCTTCCAATATAAACTTATCAGGCTTTCAGAAAAAAAAAAAGTAGAAGAGTATGACCATAGTGAGAAGAAAAAATAGTCAACTGAAACATACCCAGCACTAAAACATGATAAAATTAACAGGTAATAGATGAATAAGATCATTAAATCTGTAATATGTATGTCTAATCAGTTAAGGAAATATAGAAGCCAAAAAAAAAAAAAGGAAAGAAATTGAACATCTAGAGGTGAAAACTGCAATGTATGAGATGAAAAATACATTGAATGGAATAAATGACAGTAGAAAAATGCAGAACAAAAATTAGCGAAGTTGAAGATACAGCAATTGAAATCATCTAAAAGAAAACAGAGGGAAAAAAGTAATAATTTAATAATAAAGCAATAGGGATTATAGAATAACTTTTAGCAAAATATGTAACTAGAGTCTCCAAAGTAGGTAGAAGAAGGACAGGAACATATGTGTAATTATTCAAATGATAAAATCTGTAATTCCATAGATCGAAGAAGCTCGGTGAGCTTCAATTGTAAAAAAACGTATGAAGAAAACAACACTTAGATACACCATAATCAAACTGCTCAAAACCAATTTTAAAGAGAAAATACATGTCCAAAATAAAAAGACATAATGTACAGAGTAATAAAGGTAAGAATGATTATAGGTATCTCCTTGGAAATAATATGAACAAGAAGATTGTGAAAAAAACTTTTAATAAATTTTATTTAAATTTGCTTAGAAAGTTATAAAGGTGACATCACTACAGATTCCACAGATATTTAATAAGGTAATATTATGAGCTACCTTTTTTCAAATAAACAGAACAAACTTAAAATAGAATAAATTCCTTAAAACACTAACAAAGTTCATTAAAGAAGAAATAAGTAACCTTATTATCTTAAATAACGATGTATCTATTACAGAAATTTAATATGTAATTAAAATCATTCCTACAAAGGAAAGTCTGGGTCTAATAGCTTCACGTGTGAATTTTATCAAACATTTTAAAAAATCATATAAATTCTACACAAGTTCTCCAGAAAACAGAAGAGAAAGCAAACTACTCAACTTCTTTTGTGAGACCAACACTATAATGATACTAAAATTTCATAAGACTGCTCCAAGAAAATAACAGATCAATATACTTTATGACCATAAGGGTAAAAATTCTTTTAAAAAATTAGCAAATTGAATAGATTTATAGTGGAAAAAACAAACAAACAAAAATTATGATGAAGTAACATTTATTCTAAAATGCATGGGGGTTTAAGATTTGAAAATCAATGACTGATTCCCCATTAAAAACAAAGAAAAAAAAACTACTGATAAGTCAAAGATACATTAGTATTTTTGGGAATCCACAAAACATATCTAGGTATTTTGAGTTACTTCAGAATTAAAACTTTTAAATAATTTATGCAAAGAGTTAAGTAGAAATAGCTGCTAGAAACTTCTGCTTCTACATAATGAATACTATTGCCAGACATTTCCCACAACACAATAAAAGAAGAAATCAAAATAAGCAAAACTTTGAATCAGCTTTCCTTCAGGTGATTAAATTTTTGCTTCTCATTATCATTATTATAAGAATAGCACAAAACTGGAAGTTAAACTTTGTATAAAAAGAGTGGTTCTACATAAAAACCAAAAATGCATCACTAATCATTTTGTCTTTCAGCAGCCAAATGCCTCACTTTGATTGCTACTGGACAAGGGGTAGGGCAGTGAGGTTGAGAAGTGGTTCCTACAGTATGCACAATGGCAGTTGAGTTAGAAGGGGGTACAACTGAGAGGCTCCCAGCAGTGACTACAGATTAGCCTGTGTGGAAATATTTTAACAACTGTTAGAACTGTACCAGTGTGCACCGGCAGAGTATCAATCCTAGTGACATGTAACATAATAGCAAATATCTTTGCTATATCTTTATAAAAGTACAATGAATATTTTCTCTTTAACATATGAAAGGAATATGAAAGTTCTGCTTAGCTCAAATATTTTTCAAGTTTTCACTTCAATACATTTGAAAAATGTGTCAAATAACCATGTTTTACAATGTTATTTGTAAATAAGTACTACTAAGTATTTCAAACTCTTAGTAGCAGCATTGAAGCTATAGTAGCTGCTTAATACATCTACTTAATTTAAATTTAAAACATTTACTCCTAAGTTCTTCCCTCTGGCTTCTAATTTCCTTTGAACTGAAATTTTTCATGTGTGGTCTTAGCTTGAAGTGAGTTTATTAGCACTTTCATTTAAAACTCATTATAATTGGTTAATACAATATTCAGGGAATAGTACAGAATATTGAACTATGCTTACCCTTAAAATGAAGACATAGTATCTATTGCAGTTAACCGTTATTATCTAGCAACCCAAATGCTAACTACCTTGAATTTTACACAGATTAAACATTAGCCTCCGCCCTACACTAAGATATATGATGCTATCTCTTTTCCTACCTAGATGTCTAAAAATACATAATAGTGATTGCTCAGCATTTTCACTGTACGCTTTATTTTGATTATTCCTTTAAAGATGGATTTATTTGAAAAATTTTCCTTAGTAAAAAAACATATAATCCATGTGTTTTCATGTGTTTTATAAACAAAGACACATGTAATAGCCAACTACAGCTTCTACTATATATGAGAGAGATTATCATGTTCTGTTAATGCTGCAATAATATACAGTATGAACTGGAGTAAAGGTATTCATGTTAGGAATTTTTAATCTTAATAAAAACACAAAATTTAAGTTGGTAGACCTTAGGATCTAGAGATAGACTCCAGGTGGCAAGTAGTAGTTCCAAGAATTCTGCTTTTCTCCCTTATAGATATTTTAATTGAAGCTAAAGAACTAGTATTATATTGTAGTTATTACACACTTTTTTCCCCTCAAAATATGCTTGCTCTGTCTGTACTTCCCACTGCTCTACTTTCCTTTTATGACATCATAACATGAAATATTATTCACAGTGGTCATATAGAAAATTACATGCTATTATTTAGTATGGCTTTCAAATCATCACAATATCATCCTTATTTTGTTGATAGTAAAAACTAGTGAGTGAGTTCAAACCAACATAATAGATACCTATTACTCAACATTTATAATTTGTTTTTTAAGCTAAATCTTATTTTTAGTTAATCTGAGGATTACTGTATTTTAAAACCTCGAGGTTATATTTATTATTGTGGTTTAAGTTGTTTTATATTCTGTTGGTTCTAGTTCTTCAAGCCAACAAAACTGTAAATACAGATAAAGAAAAAGAAATTATCTACATCAGTGTACTATTGTTCTAACTTTAACAAGGTTTCACTAGGTGAAGTCTTCCCTAATTAGACTGTCATTTCTTGTGATTTGTATTTTTTTTAATCTCAGTTGAACAATGGAAACACAGGAATATGTATCCCTATCACATGTAACATGTCCTTTTACTTGAAAAACATTTGCTTTGTTTCCTGCCAGGTAGTAGAGAGTCCAGGCTGTGGAGTAAGTCAGACCTGAAGTGCCTCTTAGCAATGCAACACATAGGAAGTTAATTCACTCATCTGAACTTCAGGGTCCTATCCAACAGGACAATCCTGTCTTCATCCTAGGGTTCCTATAAGACTAAGTGATAAAAATAAGCCATTATATGGCACATAGCACAAACCCTGACAACCAATCATTGCCACTATCCATTATAGTACTGGGGACACTTCCTTTGCTGAAACTTTAACAGCAATCTCCTCTTCTGACTGGTGTATGCCACCTGTATTTCTTTTATGTTTATTACAGTTTTCACAGTGAGCTATTTTATGTTAGTTTTTGTGTCTAGGAAATAAAGAACACATAAAGTAAGACAAACCTCTATTACTTATTTTTAAATAAATTTTCTCTTAGGCAACCACTTAGTGAAAAACCTATGCATTGAAAGTAGAACCCCAATAGCTCTTATGGACTCAAGCTGGACCTTTCTCAAAGGTGAGGCACCAGCCAATACTCCATAGATACCCCAAATACCCTGAGTTGCAACTCTTAGCGTATTAGCTTATTAGCACATCCCAAACATTAACAGACATGCCTTTGCTGCAAACTACTTCTTGCTGAGCAGCTTAGCGCCTTTTCACTTGGCAAGAAAAGGATTTCCAAAACCAAGCTTTAATTCTCAAATACTTTCTTGACTGAATTTTAATTCTCTCAAGCTGCCTTTTCTTCTATCGTTCCTACAAAATAGAGTTTACTTCCCAACCCCTCACCAAAACAGTATACTTTTTTGTAAAGCTTAAACTTACACATTTTCTAAGACTACTTGCTTGTAAAGAATATCATTTGGAGTCATTTTCCAGTTAACAAGATTTTAGATAGTAGTGTTGATATGCATCCCTATTCACATTCTCCTGAATTTCATTAAATCGAAATAAACTGTAATTATTCCTTCCTGAAGCAAAATATCCTTATGGAAAAATAAAAGTAAGGAGAAGGGAACAGATATCTAAAGGAGTTACAGTCCTTTCAACTTTACTGCTTACTTTATTGTTACACATTGGAAAATGAGATTTTTAAAACTAAACTAACAAAGAAAACCAAAAATTCATTCATGAGTCCTTATAAAAATATAGTATCGTAACAATGCTATGTGTGTATATGTAATTGTCATGCTTGGAAATCACTCTTGTCAAAATAAAATACTGTAGTTTCTTGGTTCACAGAGTTCTGGAAATACGGTTCTGAATATGCCTAATGTCAGAATCCAGCGCAATTTTCTTTCTTCGTTAACACTGACGCTACTGTGGTCCTCATCTCAGGTTCTCCACAGCATGCACGTATTGTCCCATAATATCTCTGTCCCTGACCCTATCCTCATTCTTGCTGCTTCCTTGCTATAGGTAAGCAAAGTTAGAAAACTGATTTTTAAAACAAATATGAAGAAAGATTTTTTCTTTCTCAGCAACAAATGGATATAATACCACCAATTTAAAACATCATTTATTTGCCAAAAAGAATTAGGAAATATCATAAAATATATTCCAAAATAATTATTTCTAGATTATGATTTAACAATGAAAAAGAAATTTAAAAAGAATAATAATAATGGACAAAGAATAATGTTGAATTAAAATTTAAAGTAAAACCAATACTTACTATGACTATGTTTTTACCCTTTTGTTAATTAAAATGAATTCATGTCACTATCTCTTCATGTTAAAACAAGCTATAATGCTAATTAACAGTTATTTCTAAGATTTTGAGGAAAAAAGTTAATTTAGCTAAATTTGAAAAATTTCCCCTAACACCACATATAAAATATAAGGAAGGATATAGCTTCTAAGAAACTACAATCATAACACTTTTCCCAAAAATTTGTTTTGTGGAATCACATTGGTAATTACAGAATATATGTTTATATTTCCTGTTGAAGATGTAGATTCAAAAACGGAAATGTGCTAATATTTAAATATAAGGCAAGTGCAATTAAGCAAATGCTGTCTTCTGAAGGAAAAAATTAAAACATCAGATTTGCTACATCACAGAGAATTTCATGTGGTAGAAGCAACTTCTGAAACAAGGACAGTTTTGAGGGTTGATAGGTGAATTCAGAGGGTGTCACTAACCTTTTAGTTAGTCTCAAAGAGGTACAACTGTGGCTAATTATTTTCTTCTATGCTTCTGTCTATAAGCATTACACTTTTCACTTTTCTATGAAAAAAGACCCATAGTTAATGAGAACCATAAAGATTCCTTAATCAGCTTATATTGTGAAAGAGTATTAAAGTCTCCACTTTCACAACAGGCACATGAAATACACACTTTTATGATATATTACTAGCACAGGAACTTACATCGTTCTCCCCTTGAACCACCTGCAAATTTTAATAGTCATGTATCGCCAGGGTACCAGAAACTCATAAAAGTTTAATCTGCTAATTAACAAGTAGGTGAAGTTCCAGCCCTGTACTATAATTCGTTTGCTTCCAAGGCATAGTCAGCAAAATCTAGAAAATATTCCGTGATTTTTTTTTTCCAAAGTAACTATATCTCAGGCCTGATTACTTACCAAGGTCACCAACAAGTAAGAGCGCACAAATACACATCACAAATCACGTCCTTCCAAAGGGCATGAAGTTAGTGAAAATGTAGAAGTCTAAAAGTAGATTTATCTCCAAAAAGTCACTAACTGAAGGAATTTATTTGGCTTACGTTGCTCTTGTTTCAAATTTAGTCTGTTCCCTTCCTTAGTGCTGTAGGTTTCAGTCTTTTGTTTCATTCTCTTTACCAAGAAGCTGCATTAGAAATCACTATGTGTTTATTAGGACTCTTTGTTTTTATGTAAATATCCAAACCATGATCCCAAATGTGTATCTAGACAGAGCCACAAAAGAGAAATCTAAAGAACTGCAAGAAAGAAAAATTGTCTCAATTCTTTTTGGTAAGAATGGCAATGGCTACTAACAACATTCCAATAGGATGACTTCAGGCTAAGTTAGTTTCATAAAGGATCCATTAGTGTTAAGGCCCTTGGTCTTAGTCCAGCCCAGCTAGGCATACTAGGAATTACTACCATATTAAGGAACTTGTTGTTTTCCTGAAGTTACAGTACCAAGCAGAGTCATTTTCTTTATCTCCTCTTTTATTTATGTGAACTAGTCTTTGAGGAGGGTAATTAAAAGATTTATACCAGGAAGTTAGTGGAGGTATTGCATGAAGTCTAATTTTCCCATCATAGAGAGAACACCTGCCTAAGTAAAAGTCACAGACAAACATGAGTTAAGAAGAGATTCATTCATTCATTCGATCATTCTTATTTCATTGAGTGCCTTTTCCTACTCTGTAACTAGGTACTGTCAGTGTGTTACTAAAAAAGATAACACATCCCTTTTTCATGTACTTACAATTCAATAAGGACAAACTATTAGGCTGATTCTTAAATATCTGCTGATTTTAACAGAATTCATTGCTTTCACACAATAAGTTCACAAACTAATTAAATAAAAATTACACATAGCATATTTTGAGTACCAACTTTGTGCCAAGTATAATGCTAAGCATTTTATATATTATATATCATCTCACTTAACCCTCCCAATAATTCCATGGTGCAAAGTACAGTATCATAAGGCTAAATAACTTGACCATGAGTAAATTGACACATAACTAATTGAATAAGGCCAGAACATAAATCCACATCTATTAGACTCCAAAGTTTTTGCTCTTATGTCTTCATTATCTCTAATTGAAAAATAATTTAGGATCCTATCGTAGAATATCTCAATCTGCCCAAATAAATTTTCCGCAGAACTTATATATCTAGACAAAAGAAAACACAATCAGATTTCCTTGAACAACGAGGATAGCAACATACTTTTCCTTAATAGTCTCCAAGCACAGTCCCAACAGACATCTGAGACACACTTTGCCAGCTTTACCATTGTTCCATGGACCTGATGGATTCCCAGAGCTCTAACATTTAATTCATCGATGCCTCACAGAATTTTGAGAATTTGAACTGCTTAATTTACTAGTTAGACACACTGTGCTAGGGACTGTGTAAAAGATGAACTAATTTTTTTACCAGATACCTCCTTGCACTTGCCAATCAGAGAAGAGTGAGTTCTGAATTTGAATCTTCTGATCCTACTGGCTGTTCACACATTTTTTATATTCTTTGCCTACATTTATGTCACCTTACTTTTATATTTTTGCCAAAGGAGCTTGAGATCTCTGAATGAAGTCAACATAAGAACAAAGTTTTAATATTCAAGGGATATCTATCACAGGAGATATTAAAGTAACACTTTCCTTCACAAAGAAATGATTCTTAGGTCAACAAAAGATGATTAAAGAAAACTCAGGGCCTCCCTGGTGGCCAAGGGGTTAAGTCTCTTCATGATGAAGCTATCCACAGCCACTGCAGCATGAGTTAGATCCCCAGCCAGGGAGCTTCCCACATGACACAGCCGACCTCTCCTGTCTCGCCTGCTGCTCCCCTCAGCAGTGCATTTCAGTCAATTCACTTGTTCTGCTCCCTACTCTGTCTCTGGTGAATCCAATCACCCCTACACCTCTGGCCTACACTCCAGCTCTTGTATGCATAAATAAATTTTAAAAAAAAGAAAAGAAAAGAAAACTCAGATGTTATCCTAGAAATGTAGCAATTTAAAATATGTAAGAGGCTTCCTCTTTCTACATACGACAGAAAAGCTACCATAGGCAACATAGCATAACCTATCTTACTATTGGTGCAATGATTGGTGATGGTGGTTTTTTTAAATTATTTGTGCTGTAAGTCATAGGGCTAACACAGTGTCTTGGTTGAAGTGTTAAAACTGATGATGAGATAAAGTACTGTCAAAATTTTCAGTATTTAAAAGAAAAATATTCAGTGATAAGTAGTCAAATACTGTCAGTTCTGCCTTATTTCTTTCTTTAGAATATTATTCCTTAGTTGTAAAACTGACATTTTTGTGTATTAATTTCTTCCTTTTTTATGCCCCAACCTCAACCTCCATTTTCCTTTTGAAAAGATGACCAGTTTGTTGGATATCATGTTTCAGATCTCTGAATATGGGGAGAAAAGTAAGTAAAATAGCTCTTCCCATGACTCCCTGTCTTAGAGGTGCTTCAGCACTGCTTGTCTTGTATTTATACTTGGGAAAGAAATTTGAGTTAAAAACGGGCATAGTTGTAAAAAAAAAAATGCTGTGGAGAGACACTGCAAAGCAACAGGAATCGATGGTCAAAATTAAATATACCCAAAGGATTACCTGGAAAATTGAAGTTATATTTACATATGCTTAGTTAAGAATAGGGATGTGAAATTAGCCTGCAGCAGTTCTGTTTAAGGAAAAGTTGAGGGGAAGTGTAGTAGGATCTCATTCCCAAATGCAGTGCTCTGTATATTTTGTTACTGAGCATACCAAGTACAAGAATTCCAAATTTAAGATTACACAGTGAAGCAGAATTAATTCAACATTGGTTATCACATCATAGACACCTGTCGAGGCACTACAACTGCAGTAATGAGTAAGTTAGACACAGACTTGCCCTTGTAGAGGGCATAATTATCCAGTACACAATCTTTTCTCATTCTCCTGATTTGATAGTGCTCATAAGGCCAGTACAAATAATTCTGAATGACTTCTCTTTTAAAAACACATAATTAAATTTGTCTTTCCCAGGTAAGTTATAAGCCTCTTGAAGACAGGATTCGTATCTTACATTTTTGCTTGCCTTCAGTTTGTCTTTCAGTAGATACTATTATGAAATAACTAGATAAAAAATATGAATACGAATGTAATGTCTTTGTAAAACATGGCTTTACATTTATATTGTTATAAGTACACGAGGTCAAAGGAGAAATTTAAGCATATATGCTGTCTTGCCCTTTATTGTTTTCCGACTGAGCTCCATTCTCCTTTGTTTTCTGTACATGCCTTTCAGTTCTTCCAACATTCCACTTCCCTACAGTCTTCAAGAGCTCTAAGAGTTTTCTCCTTTCCTAAAAGGTCTCTCCCCTCTTCATTTAGCCAGGACTAACTCATTCTGCACATTTCAACTTGAAATCACTTCTTCAAAGATGCTTTCTCTGACTCCTTAGTTTAGGTTAAATCTCAGGGAAGTATCCTCAGCAAGCTCTTCTTTTTCCTTCACAAGACTTCTAGCATGTCTTAACTACATATTTTCTCCTATAGTTATTTGATTAACATGTTTTGTTCTTTAAAGCAAGAAGCTCAAATTAAGAACTCTTTCTGTGTTGCTTACTAGCTTGCAGTCTGCAACATAGCTGGGATTCAATAAAAGTTTATGAATGAGGTTAACTCACCTACAATTCATTTGGTTATTCATTTATTTACTCACTAATTTATTTTTTCATTAAATTCTAACAAATACATATGGAGCAATTATTTTAGACTCTGGGACTACAACCAAATACACAACAGGTTTTGTCTTCAGAATACACACAGTCTAGAAAAAAGTGGGGAAATAATGAGTATAATAAATTGTTTAAATATGATGATAGAAAGAAATATGGGAGCACATGATAAGAGATAAAAAATAGTTAAATCTATTCTCCCTCCTGCCAATAAATCATTATTGATCAAATCGTAAGATTTAATATACCATATGATAACAATGATGATTTAATTATAAGAATGATTGAATTGTTATTATAACTTGGCTACGTTTTTATTTGAAATAAAATGGTAAATTGGCAATATCTTGCTATTTCAGTATATACCTCATTGTATTTTATCACTTAAATGGGGAACTTAAGTCTGTATGCACACATTGTAATCCCCTGCTCCAAATCTGTAAATAAAGAAATTTTGTATCTAACTCTCAAAACATGCAATCAGATGTACAATAAGAAATGAAACGTAAACATATTTCCCTAAGCCACTAATTTGCTATCAAGCAAGGGACTTTAAAGACTAAGCTGACTCTGACTCACAGCTATGCAATTCTATGATTGCATTTACTTAAGCCACAGCCAGCATTTTATATAATCACGCTGTTTAGAGCATCAAATTTCCCGTGGATTTTTTTTTTTTTAATTTGCAAAGCCAGGCCAAACTTTTTTTCTACAAGTTAATGTAATATAATGTATAACATTTTGTTGCATTTGTTCTTGAAAGAGGTGCCTAGCTAATGAAGAAGGGCACAAAAGTAACCTTTAATTCAATGGCTATAGATGCTGTTATTCAAAACTCATTCTAATCATCCACACTACTAAATATTAGCCAGTTTGCTGCCTCTAGATTCATTATGTACACTGCTGTTAGAATGAGTTCTGTAAACTAACAATCTTATCATGACTCTCATATGCCTGAAATCTTCGAATAGTGCTTCAACAGATTCAGGATAAAATTTAAGCTCCGTGCCTTAGCAAACAAGTCTCTAGGAACTGGCTCTGTCTTATCCTCAGACTCACCTTCCTAGCTCATCTAATCGGAGTTTCTGCTCCACTGACCCTGAAGAGATCATGGTCTCTATTACTCCTTTTGTCTTATGCCTTGTTGTCTTTGGTCATACCTCTTCTGTAGCCCAGAACTCCTACCTTTGACTGATATTCCCACTCAACCTCCTAGATTGATTTCAAGAGTCTTAGCTCCAGGAGGCCTCTATGAATTCACCACCAGGTGAGGTGACTTACTCTGATTCTCAGAACAATTTGAAAAGTCCTTATTGCTACATTTATTGCATTTTATTGACATGTTCTGTTTACTGGTCATACTCTGGCTAGGCCACTAGATCTTTGAGAATTGAAGAACAGGAAAGTATGCCTTATTTTGGTATTCTCGCATGGTGCCAACAAAATTAGTACTTAATAAATACTAGTCATTTTCTCTCTCAAAACGATGCATAAGGAAATTACAATATAGGTTGGCAGGAGAGGAATGAGACAGTATATATGCAGTCATAAATCTGAAATGAATAAGAGTGAATGAATAAAGGCAGATGAATTGAGAGAGTAAACAACAGGTTGAGAAAGTCACTGAAACCTTCTTAAACAAAAGTTTTATTCAAAGTGGGTCTCTCATAATAGGTAAAGACTTGATAGGAGAAAATGGAAAAAGGATCAGAGGAAACACATTTATTAGTAAATCCCAAAAGTGGGGAATGACAGATTGTGAACTAGGTAGGAGGAATAAATCTGGCCAGAAGCTGGACAGTGTAGAATAAAAATGAAAAGGAGGACAAGATAGGGCTTAATAAAGCAGGGGGTTCTTTGAAGAACCATGTGTTTAATGAACTTAGTGTAGAAGATTCAAATAAGACAAAATGACTGTAGAATTCTGAGCTTCATTTTGACCAGAGAAGAGTATTGTATTTTGCCACTCCAATGTTGTTGAGGCATTAGAGTTATTTCCCAACACCACTACAACCATCACTTTTGTGTAGCTTAGCACAACCACTTTAAGTATAACTAAATAGGAGTCAACAAGTATTATGCAAACCACAAAGATGCCAGTTTGGAGAAGGTCCCAGAAGAGCTGGGTCTTTTACAGGAGGCCATGAGCACCCGAACCCCCAGCACTTCTGCTCCCACCTCTTGAACAACAACATATTCAGTGGAATTCTGCAAATCTACGCAAAGGAGAAAGGGGATGTACAATTAACATTTAGAGATTATTGTGAAGCTGTCCTTTCTCTGACCTTTCACAGAGCCCTGGAGGAGACCATCAACTCATTTAGTTTCCTACTAGCCTATAAATTAATAACTGTCACACTTAAAATTAATGTACAAAACCGTAAAAATAACAACTGCTAGTAGTTTTCAAAAAGAAAGTATTTGACATGTCATAACCAAAAAGGGTAAAAGTAATGAAAGCTGGGCAAAATACAGGAAGACTTATTTGCTCCAGAACTGCCAAAGAGTCTAAAAATGATTATATTTTCGACTTCCTCAATTTTTACGCCACAACTAAGATTTCTAAATCTAGCTTATGCAAATTGCACTAAACACTAAATTCCTTCATCATTAGGAAAAGAAAACCTAAGAGAAAAGCTTCTTTTGCAAAATGGAAACTTGATCTACCTGATACAAATTCCGTCTCTTAAATGAGATGTTCAATGACGTCTACTCTTCCTCTTTCAGGCCCAGGACACATTACTTTCATTACAATTACATCTTCTTATTCCTCTGCCGCACATATCCGGCAGAGCCCTAATTCAGCCCTATCCTCCTCTACTCGATTCACACAATTCCACATATAAATCAAAGCAGAGGTCTCAATGTTACAGGTGTCACTAGTTAGTGTCCTGTCCCATTTCAGAAAATGTCCATCAACTTCTCATGCACACCATACTAACTCTCAGTGAACGTCCACATGTTCCACTTGAAGTTGAAATTGAGAGGATATGAGAGGATGCTGTCAATCCCAGGCTCCCACACAACAACACACTCGTCTGACTCCACACACATCCTGATACTCTTCTCCTATGTCAGTGGGAGGATGTGTCCTCCGTCCTGTGAATGACTATCCCAACAGACCCTATAGCTGTTGAAAGCAGTGTGTTGTCTTTACGTCTAATCTGATGATCCAAAAATATTTCTCACAAACACTCACCTTTAATTTGTTTTGTTAAATTGAATTTAAAAGTGGGAGGTAAGTTAGATGGTTACATCTGTAAAAGGAGTTAGAGTTTTCTTTCTCTTTTAGTCTTCATCCATGACATGCCACCAAAGAAGCACGTTAACTTCGACCTAATGTTTGAGATCTGTTCTAGCCACCAAGATAAAAAGAATCAAAGAAAGACTCACCCATCATCTCTCCAAATTCCTGCAGTTTTTGTTTCTTCCTTTGGACTCTGAGGAAAATAGACCAGTGTAAGGATGCCCTGGGTGCCTTTACACAAGGATGGTAAAAGGGGGATCCGTGACACCTTAAGCAACATTGCTGCTGTGCATCCTTGCGATTCCCCAGCCTGAGGAAGTAGAGAAAGAAATATGACTTCAAGCTTATTGGGATCAGAGCTGCCTGCTATACAGGTGCCTGGGAGCGTTATGCAGCTCTTTATCCAGCTTCTTTCCTGGAAGGTGGCCTGTGCTTATCCTGGGAGACTGACAGGGCAGCATGTTCCTCTCTGTCATGCTCTGCGAGACTCACAGCAAACATTTTGTTGAACCTCAAGGGAAGAAACCCGATTTTTCTTCATTAGAATGTTCTCCCAATGCTCCTCTGAGAAAATGTGATGCCTGGGGAGAAGGAGTCATTCTGAGGAGCTTACTCTTTGATTGACAACTACTTTCTGGGTTGCTATAGTACGCATGCCTCATCACGTTTATTACTATGAGGTGTCCTTGTCAACAGAGCAATAAATAAAAGCTGAGCTTCATTGTTTTTAAACAGTGAGTGACATTTGTGTCAGATTTAAAAAATTTTATTTAACTGAAAATTTTCATGCGCTTTAGTTATCTCTTCCATGCCTTTTAATACTTTGTTGTAGTAGAAATCTGGATGATAAGTGTCACTTTTTCCTTTCTGTGACACTGGGGACAACGCTCACCCTTGTAAATTTGGTACCGAATGGTAGGTTTTTCAGTTTCCCCATATTGCTTTACTCAGTACCACCTGATAAAAAGCTTATAGAAATTAGCTTTGCCACACACCACTGACCTGCAGAGTCATTTTTCAGCTTCATGAACAAGTCCAAAGGAGAGGAAATTATTTTTTATTATCCAGGTACTAAAAACTAAAGCCTTTTATAAGGGTTGCTTGCTTCTTTCCACTGAGACCAGTGGTCAAAGGGAAAGAAATCCAACTGCAATAACTTTGCCCATAGGCGGCTTTATTAAAATCTATAAGGTGAAATTTTTTAATAGAATCAAATCATCATAAAATATGTTAGGTATTTATGGTAAATACAACTATTATTATACACCTTCCTCCTGTGACACCACCCTTGGGAGTAAAGGATTTTGTGTGTTTCAAAAATGTGCTATTGTAAGGTGTACTTGGGCTCCTCTAGTTAAGGTCAAGTTGCATTTTCCATTATAAACCTGTTTCCCGAGATTCATTACTTTGTCATAAAAATCTGCTTGGGGCTGAAATACGGCATATAGAGTTTTAACTCAGCAGCCTGTGTTTTTAAAAAATGTATCAGAATTGCCAAAACTTAGTTTAGTCACACTTAAATGATAAAATTATGACTGAAAATATCTTAAAGAATCCAGTGGGCTAACACAGCTCAACCATTAAGTTGAGCCCACGATCCCACAGAAAACCTCATGTCTTTCCAACCAGTCAAATGTAAAGATCTATAAAGTCCACCACAATGCTACTAAGCAAAGAAACTGGCAAAAATTTTTAAACTACTTAAACACAAAAAAGAAAGAAAAGTAAACTCATTTTTATGGCAGTATTTTATTTTCTGAAGTTTAAAGTAAGAATTTTCCAAGAACAAAAGCTTACTTTGTTTTGTCAAAATTCACATTGAAAATACCCATTTCTTCTACAGGGAAAATTAAAAGACATCAGCTAAAACATGAAAAAATACTATTAAATAATGCTCATCTGTGATGTATTTTTTGAGTAGTGTTTGAATATTTTAAAATACTGTTAGTTCTTGAAAGCTGACCATAGATAAGAGGTATCTATAGTGGGGGGTGAAGGGGGGCTGAGGAGTGAAAACAGAGGTGGAGAAAGAGCACAAGGGATTATGGTGAGGCACTCTGGGTGTACAGTGAGCACACCTGAGGGGAGAAATTAATATCAACCAAAACATATATACATACATACATACATACATTGATACATACATACATACATACTGTTAGTAGAAGGAAAGTACTTTGAGAAAGTTGTAGAAAATCCTGATAAGCTAAATACTCATAAATTGACTATATCCTAGGATTAGGATTTGGAAATAAGTTATGTCACCTTGTAATACAAATGAACTTTGGAATAAACTTAGAATTTAAAATTTCTTAATTACAACTTTGGACAATTAATAAATGTCTATGTGTTTCAGATTCCTCAGCTGTAAGATGATGCGGTTAGATTTAAAATTACTGGAGTCCCATCCAGTTACCCCATTGTAGGATGAAATGTACACACAATACCTGGCCCTCCTAGTTGAGTTAGTTCTACAAAACCAGTCAATAATAATTGGGCATATAAAAGTGTTTTCTTTTGATCTCTGATGTAAACCTCATTGACTTTTTGTTATCAAGGAATGGAGGAGAGGTAAAACAGAGAATGCATTTCCATTCCAAAATGTTTAAAGAATACTTATATTTTAATATACATTATATAAATTTTCAAAAGCATAGTGCAGTTATTAATGATGTCTGGCTTAGATTAACATTACAAGATTGTTTTCATTCTCAAATACACCCTATAACAAAGGGGGAAGGGGAAGCTAGAAGACTTCTCAGGAAGTGATGGTGTTTAAATTTTCCTAAAACAGGGAATAATGTGAATGACCCGCCTGCCAAAGACTTACCTAAGGAATAATCCCTTATACTGAGATATTTAACTGGTATTTTAACCAACAAATTCCTCAATTAACTAAGAGCTAATATGTCAATATCATTTCCTTTTTTCAGCAGAAATATAATGACTACTCCCTCTATCCCTGTCCTCTTTCATACATCTTCACTCATTTAGACCCGATTGCTTTTTCCACATATATCCAATTACCTGCTCAATCATCTACCTTTATGCATCCCAAATCTATTCCCTTCTGGTTCTACTGGAAGATAAGGGAAAGAATGATTCCCTCAGCCCAATAAAGCATTGACTTCTTTCACTTAGAAGCATGTTGGGAAGAGGGTAATATGGGATGAAAAGCATATCATGTTACATAAGAGGAAAAATAAACCAAAGCAATTTGTCTTAGGATAAGATGACAACTGTCATCCCTAGTTAATTCCATCATTAAAGCAAGTAAAAATGAATTAGGGAGCTTGTATTTCCAGGGAGAACAGGTTAACTGAAGTACTTTTTCCAATTAAGACTTCCAAGTATTTTTCAGCCTTTAGTATACCAGTTGACCACAATTGTCACCACTAGTCAGATACTTAGAATTTTTAATTCTGTTCTCCAAAAAAGAGTATGACACTTAGGGGCATCATCCCTTAATAGTGTCAGTCAGAAGTAAAAATTAAAATCTTGAGATCTACCCCTTTATTTATTTAAAGATTTTATTTTATTTATTTTATCATTAAGAACTGGAAAGAACTGGGGGAAGGCCAGAGGTGGAGTGGGGGTTTGAGAGGATTCACTGGAGTCAGAGTTGGAAGCAGAACAGACAGATCTACTGAAATACACTGCTGAGGGGAGCAGCGGGGGAGACAGGAGAGGTCTGCTGCGCCATGTGGGAAGCTCCCTGGCCAGGATCAAACTCAGGCCTTTGTGGTGGGACTTCATGGTGGTAGCACGACATTTAACCCCTAGGCCATCAAGAAGGCCCCTTTAAGACAATTTAAAGGGATAGAATCAGGCTCAATTAAAAAGGAAAAAGATGTATCAAAGGGTAAATAAAGTTATAGAAGACACTGTATGGGGTAGGTAGGAGAATGAAGAATATCATCTCTTTGTTTCCAAGTTATTGGGGTATTAATGAGTTATTTGCACATCCTGTGTCTAATGCAATGAGATGAGTCCATCTACCCCCTCTTACCCAGTATAAAAGCATCCTGTTAATAACCTCCATATTCAGGGGGAGTGGAGGATAAGGGCACAAAATGGAGTAGAAAAGAACACAAGGGACCACAAAGATGATCACGGGTGAATTGGTGGTGGGTTACCCAAGGGGAATACAAAATGTAAAAGACATAAATAACAATAAAAATATATGTACAAGAAAAAAAATAACTTCCATATTCATTATAATTTCCACAAATATTACATATAAATATACCTATTGATAGTTTTCTTTACTGGAATAAAAGTTCTATGAGGAGAACTTTTTGTTTATTATATATGTATATGAGCAATGTTTTTTACTTACATCTACTCCCAGGGCCTATTATAATGCCTAGCACACAGTGTCCCTCTATAAACAATTGTGGATGGAAGGAAGAAAGGGAGGGAAAGAGAGAGGGAAATGAAAGGGAATTATGGAGGGATGACAGTATGAGAGTCACTGTCAATATAAACAACTTAACTAGTAACAGTATTAAAAAACTCCCTTTTCTCTAGACCCTAACAGAATAAATGGTATAATTCAAAATGTTGTAATTCATCATGTAAGCAACGTAACCTAAAATAGAATTAACTACTAGACCAGTACTGAGATTTTCAGAAGATAGTATCTCCCATATTTTATTATTCTAAAAATACTTTACTAAGTGTTATGGTATCAATATGAAATCCTTCAACTCTAGAAGGTTTGAGGCAAAATTAAAAAAAAATTAAGCTTCTTTTCTGAAATAATGTAATAACCTTGGGGGAGCAGTTGTTGAAAGTTTCAAATTTAAAAAGTCTTATGTGTATTGGCAATGTCAAGTTTCCAACACATAGAATGTGTCTTTTATATAATCATAAGTAACACAGACGAAATCCACTCTCTGGGGAGAAAAAGCACACCTGAGAACACTCTAACAAAGAATGCCCTTCTTCCCAAAAGAATGTAGAGTTATTTATAGTAATTCCCATTTGGAAAGTTTAGGTTGCTAAAAATATAAATGTGAAAATGTCTGGCATAATTCATATCTTATGCATTTCCATAATCTACAGACACAGAATTACCACACAATATGCCCATATCTTATGTACATCGTTTTCCAATAAGGAAAATGTGCAAAGTGAATCCCAATCCAAAAAATTACTTATAATGCTTTATAATTGTATACCATTTTCATATATTTTCTTAGCTAATCCTTAAAATAACTTTTCAAGGTTGATAAAATAGACCCTAATTTAAGGTTAAATGACTTGCTGGTCACAAGCTAGTGGTAAAACCATGATTAAAAATGTGAACTTATTTCAACTATGATGTTCTGTCCACTTTATCACAACTGTGTCCACGGACTACAGCATTTTAACAAAAATAACCTTCTCTTCTTAGGACACAAAATATAATTATCAATTTAAATCCACATTTAAAAATTACTATCATTTTGAGGGGAAATTTTCTGTAAATCACATCAACCAACTATCATGTAAAACAGAATGCTATAAAATTTCCTAATATTTTATATTTAACTCAGTGGAGGTTTTATTTTGTCAACTTAATGGTAAGTGATATTTTAAAAACTAAAACATTGACTGGTTTGTAAAGTGTCCTCTGACATAAGAAATGACACACTCATACAATAGTTCTATTAAGCCTTTACATTGCAATCTCATTAAGTAATAGTCCTGTTACAACATGACATGCATGAAAGCTGGAGTGTGAGATTCTTAAACAATTAATTTCCACTGAGAAGGAATATAGTATATTGTAATAGCCCTACACCCTTAAATCTGTTTCAGAATTACTTGTGTAACTTTACACACACACATACACACACACACCCTTACTCTCTTGAAATACTGAATCACAATTTCCAAATGGAACAGACACATATATGTGTGTTTTTTTTAAGACCTCCACAGGAGATTCTCATTAAAAGTAAAGTTTCAGAAGCACAGCTATAAAGTACAGTTGATCCTTGAATAACATGGATTTGTACCGGGGGCCCACTTATACATGGATTTTCTAATAAACAGATGATATAAATTTATAGTATTAATAAATAAAGTATAGTAACTTAAATGTATTTTATATTCCTTATGGTTTTTTAAATAATTTTAGCTTACTTTATTGTAAGAGTAAGTATACAATACATATACCAATATGTGTTAATCAACTGTGCACATTATTCTCCAGACTCCTGATCAACAGCAGACTATTATTAGTTACATTTTTAAAGAGTCAAAAGTTATATGTGGAATTTTGACTGCATAGGGATTATCTTTAGCTCCCTCACTGTTTAAGGGTTAACTGTATAACATTTGATTTTGTGAGGAGTTTTCAGACAATATCTTGTGTCATTACAAAAAAAATTATGCTGAGCTATATATCTCTAAGGATTACAGCCTTTGATGCCCCTCAACATTTCACAATCACACCACTCCCAATAAGCCTCTCCCTGCCTTTGCTTTAATATGTTAAAATAAAAAAGACACAGGATTTTAGTAATAAAGTTAAGACGACCCACCCCCACCTCTAACCATCCCTTTAACAAAGTATGATTGTAAAGGACAGTCTCTTCCTAAATATTTAAGGACCCTTGCAGAAATGCTAAGTGGAGATTATTTAAAGACTTAAGTACACAGAAACCTGACACACTCATTTTTAATGGGGAGGTAGACTGTTGTTTATTTAGCTTTTGAAATCTATTCCTAAATTTGGCTTTATGGAACCAAAATAAGTCTAGCTTTAAATTAACAGACTGCCTTCTACTGTCCAAGGGATAATTTGAACTTCACTGAGACATGTCTATGAATGGAAATAAAAATAACTCACATTAAACTCTAAGTACTTCCCCGCACGCATTTCACTTGCCACAAGGCCCATTGTTCCATGCATTGCTTTTAAGCAGCCTGTAGGAAATTTTCACTGAAACAATTTCCCATAACCAAGGAAAGGAAGGCCAAAATGATTTCACTTAAAAAAAAAAAAATAACACACTTCCTAAGCTTTCAGTTTCTAGGGTATTAAAAGTAGCTCTGTCAGAGTAGCAAGAATGAGAAGTGGGAGGCTCAGATAATACTCTAAAATCCGGTGGCTTTAATTTTAGCTCACTCTCCTGAACTTCTAAACAGAAATCTACTCCAGATGAAGTGTTATGCTCACAGAACTAAATGCTTCCCATCTCTACCTCACCCCAACCTTTCTTTTTAAAACTTAAGTTAAACTTAGAAACATTTCAAATATCAAAAAAATAAAACCTAACAAGATTATATAACACGACTGGTTTACACCAGGTTAATATTTTGCCATATTTGCTTCAAATCTCTTTTATCCTCTTTTTCCTTTACCATTCAAGTTTAATAAATCTTGTAGAATTGCCCCTTATCAATGAAGCCCAAATTCTCTCTCCTCCAAAACTGCTTTTTCTCCTAATTCTAATTTCAGCCAATTGTATGTTTTACATCATACACAGGATAGTTCTTAGAAATTTACTAGTATAATTCATTCTATGCCAAAGTCAGAATTAAATTTCTTTCCTGTTTACTGTTCCTATGATCTTGCAGTCAATTTTTGCTTTTTAAAATACTTTTTAAGCTTTAAAAATTATTGGCTCATCATTATATCCACTTCTATTTTTAATAGTGGGTATATGTAGCTCCACGTTTATTTTTGAAATAACTTAGCAATATTTTGGTTATTTTGTTAATCTTTCCAATTTTTTTTTGTCAATCATGTACAAATCTACATTCAGCACCTCCTGTCTTTCACACTTTTTGAGACTTCTAGTAGACTCACTGTGAAAGTTACAATTCAGCAAAGGGTCACAAGAAAGTATATTCTTTGTTTCCCTTAGCCGCCTCTGGCTGTTTTAAGGTTAAATTATATTCAATGAAGCCTCCCTATGTAAAAGTGAAATGTCATGTCCTCTAGCAAAATAAATCGTATAAAGTGTAAATCCCCAGTTTCAATCTCTTTTTTGAGAAGAAGGCAGAATATTAAAAATAACAAAAAAAAAAGTGATGCAGATCTGTGATATACAAAAGTCAAGCTCTTGTAGTTCTGGGGAAAACTACACTACTTGGTCTATAGTGGTCAGGGAAAATGACAATGGGAAGCTAGGATTTAAGTTAATAATATAATATTATCATTAATAATATAATATCCATGTTATATTATTTATATAGTATATAATTAATAATATTCTGATAATATATACACTATAATATATAATAATATATAATGAATAATAGAATATGCATTTATCAAACACCAATGCATGTCGATAACTGAGATTAGCACTATCTGTATGAAACATACATTGTTTGTTCATGTGTACAAGGGTACATGAATGTATAACACAGTTTTCATAGCAAATTTGTTGATCATCATAATACTCTCGGAATCTGCACTCGATGTAGACTGAGTAAGTATCTTAAGGAGGCACTACCTGTAACATGTGAGGCTGAGATGAGAACACACATCTGAAAACTGCTCTTTTCATCTTCATCTTTCTCACCACCTTCAAAAAGGAGCTTGAAGATGAGAAAGTCATTTTATCGGGAAAAAAGATATAAGTAAAGGTAGAAGTATGGGAAACTAAAAGGTATGTGGAACGGATATTGACAAGTAATAATTGGCAACATTTACTAAGGGCTTACTTCATACCAGGCTGGGTTCTGAGCACTTAACACTGTAATGAACTCACGAAATTTTGAAGACAACACCATGAGGTAAGAACTACTACCATTTTCATTAGACAAATGAAAAACTAGGGAACAAAAAGGTTAAGTAGCTTTCCCTAGGCTGACCATGTAGTAAGTGAGGGATTAGAATCTATACACAGATGTCTTTCTCTGGAGCTACCATTCTCAACAGGTGGCAAAGATGAAAATCTGCCGAAATTTCTGGAAAATCATAGTGCCATTGAATCCATTCACTGTTTCAAAGTATGTTTTCTGAAGAATACTATGTTTGTATGGAGTATCAATAAGACGTGTGAATAAAAGGATTTTTATTTTTACGATGGATGTGCAGGGTTAAACGAAGGTAAACAAGTCACTTCAGGCCCTTAGATACACCACTACACAATTTATATTACTAAGAAAAGGAGATAATCAACAACATTTTCTAATCTCCTTTGACCAGAACAGTTAGTATTTTACAAAGCATCTGGTGATACTTAAAGTCTCCTGAGTTACTCCTTCATGGTCATACAGATAGTGGTAAATCAGAAGTTGGATTTGAAGATCTTTGGCTGCCAGGTTAGGCCTTCACCAAGCACAGATAGTGGAAGATCTTGAAATGCATCCTATGGAAAATTTACAGCAATTTAACTTTTATGTCCAGGAAAAAGCAGGATAAAGAATAAACTAGAGAGACATTAACAGGTATTATAAAACCACTGCAGAGATTCAGAAACGACATGGAATGCAGCCTGGTCTTTCTGCCTACTGGCAGAAAGAAATCAGAAGCAATAAAGAAGGAAACCTTGAGAGCTGTTATGAAGCAGCAGTTCCTGTGAGAGACAACATGCTGACCTACTAGGATCTCAGCAATAATTTTAAAATGCCCAAGGGCTCACAACAACCACTGTTCCCCCAACACCCCACTACAGTTCTCTCAGCTTAAGCTTAATCCAGGAAGTAGTCCACTTTTTAAGAGCTACATGACCATCATGTCTGAGATCATTATCTGAGAATCACTTTTAAATGTAGCTATATTCTTTCTCACCAAAGTCAAGAAAACCATGGTCAAACTGGTGAAGAAAGTTTCTGTTCTTATGCTTGTCTCTTTTCCCATTATTTCCCTTCTCCATCATGTACATGCACATGTGAGTGTGTGTGTGTGTGTGTGTGTGCACGTGCATGTGTTTTCATTCTCCAGGGTAAAGGACATTTGAGATCTAAAAATATCTTTTTTTCAAGACAACTACACCAATTGATGTGTATAAGGAACATGTTAGTCATGTTCACCAAATGTTAAAATACAAGTACATCTTCAGAAAGTCACACACGCTTTAAAAGTATACAAACATAGACACCAACTTGTATTAAGCTCCTCTTTCCTTTGTCGCATTCAAAAAAATAGAGTATTTACATCTTTCAGAATATCACATAATTTAAATAATTAGCTTACAGTTGCTATTTATGCCTTTTGGTCCTTCATCATCTATCATTAAGTCCAATTGCCTTTCAGATACTTAATTTTTGTTACACACATCCTTGACAAACAAAAAAATACTTCCCTACCCTCTTAATGCAAAGGCCACCGGCTAGCCACTATAAGTTTCTGTCCTTCTAGCAAACACATTACAGCCTCCTTGTACTTAGGTAAAGTGACAAATTTCTCTCCCTCCAATGTGAGAAGTGGTGAGCACCCATCCAGACCTAGCCTCTAAGGAATGACCAGGAGTGTCCTCCACATGCTGCCTCTCTTCCAGGACAGCGCTACACTGGAAGTCATGTGTAGATTTCAAAATTATCATCATTATGAATCCATGGAGGAGACAGAAGTGGAGAGCAGGGGCCTCCCCGGTGGCGCAGCGGTTAAGGGCTGCGCTGTGGAACTGTCGGCAGCGGCGACACGAGTTCGACGCCCGGCCGGGGAGAATCCCACATGGTGCGGCAGACCTCTCCTGCCTCGCCCGCTGCTCCTCTCAGCAGTGTATTTCTGATCTGCCTGTTCTGCTCCCCGCTCTGTCTCTGGTGAACCCTCTCGCCGCCCCACGCCTCTGGCCTGTGCCCCAGCTTGTATGTATAAATAAAAAATAAATCTTAAAAAAAAAAAAGAAGTGGAGAGCAGGAGTGCTAATTTAAACTCTGAGAATGTCAGGACTTCTAATGTAAATGAAAAATATTTTTTCTGTGTGTGACAATCCACTGATATCTTTTAGTCTGTGACCACGCCTCTCCTAGCATAAGGGAGAAATGAACAGAACCTGAAACAGAACTGGACAGGAAAAAAAAGGCTCAGAACTTTAATACTGGCTTAGTGGTAAGAATTAGGTAGCAAGAAAATAAGTATAATAACTAGAAAGCTGGCAACAAGGGCCACAGAAAGAACATTTAGTAAAACAAAAGCCTACAATTACTCACAGGATAATCCAGGGAGCATCCAGGGGAAGTGGGTGCAAAAGGCCATGACAGTGTGTACTAGTGTTCATGTTGCTGGTTGCAAGGTATAAAAAGAAATAAATGAGCCCAGGCAAAACTTAACCATTGGGTAGGTTTGAAGACAAAACTAAGAGAGAGTTGAGAGTCCAGAGATTTAAGACTTTGTAGAACTTCTGATGCCCAGGTGTGTATATACATGTATGTACATATATTTGTATGTACGTAAACATATATGTGTATGTATGTATATATAAATATAAATAAGTAAATATACATATAAGGTTATACATATGTGACTTTACAAAGTTTGAATAGAATCTAAGATGGCAACTGGCAGCAGTCTGGCATCATCTTTCTCCATGGACACAGTGGACCAGCGTCAGTGAGGGAGCAACTATACTAGGAAGAGAACTGAGGAATGGACACATGGCATCTCCACAAGGAATTAGAACCGGCACCACCAGGAAGGGCAGAAAGTCAAAGTCTGAGAAATGATACTGCCAGGAATACTGGGGCATTGGGAGAAGCACCCACCCCTCTACTGCCTGCACTCCCAGATTGTCCCAGGCTCTTGACCCACTAAAGACAGCAAGTGCCACATACCATAAGGAAGAAAGACTGCAGGGTAGGCATGGAGCTGAAGCACTTCTTCCAAAGAAGACATACAGATGAGATCCATGAAAAATTGCTCATCAACATTTATTATCAAGGAAATGCAAATCAATCAGCAAGAAACTACCTCACACCTGCAAAAATGGTCCACAGCAAAAAGACCAGAAACAAAAAATGTTGGCTGGTGAGGGTGTGGAGAAAAAGAAACCCTTATATACTGTTGAGAATGCAAACTAGTTCAGTCACTATGGAAAACAGTAGGGAGAGCTGAAAATATTAAAAATAGATCTACCACATGATCCAGCAATCCATCTCCTAAGTATAGATCCAAAGAATACAAAAACATTAATTTGAAGAGATATATGCTCCTATTTACAATAGTAAAGTGATGAATACGTGCCCAGAATACATGGATGGATTAAGAAGATGGTATATATACACACTGAAACTACTCAGTTATTTTAAAAAAGATGAAATCTTGCCATTGGTAACAACTTGGTCAGAACTGGAGGAGATTATGTGAAACAAAATAAGTCAGAAGAAAGACAAATACTAGATGATTTCATTCATACGTGGAATATAGAGAAACAGAGCAAAGATTAGACAAAAACCAGAACAAATCCTTGAAATCTGACTGCAGAACTGAGGCTACCAAGAGGGGAGGGAGATGAGATTGAAGGGAGTAAAGAGTGCGATGGACTCTGGTGGAATATTAGTGGGGCTTAAGTGGTCTGTTTAGTATGATACATTTGTTGAGGTACAAACGTGTACCTGTAAAACATTACAGTATTATAAAGCATAGTTACATTAATATATAAAAAAAACCTTTGAGCAACATAATACCAATGAAAAGTAAAAATCCTCAATTAAGCAAATACAAGATTATAGCCAGCATTCCCTACTACTTCCCCCACCTATTGTTTCAGATAGACTCAAACTGACCATTAAACAGAAGAAGCAGCACAGAAGGTGGAAAGAAAACAGAAAAAATAAGAACTGTATTTTGAAAAATACTGAGTGTGGTTATAGAAATTACTGGAAACAATGTATCAGTCACCTACTAAAGTTTCTGAGAGAATAAAGGTACAGCTAAAGAGGGAGCAACCCACAGGAGAAGCAGAAAAGCATGGGATAACCATTTCCATAAGGCACTCTAAAGCAAGTAATCACAGCTTTACTTTCTTTGTACCTCTTCTATCCTCAAAAGTGGAAGTTCAAAGCAATACTGGGGCTCCAAGTTTATGCTATGGGGAAGTGGGCTATGAAAGTGCATAAAGATTCCCCCACACCTTTCCACTGGTACCTTTCCACTGCCTCCTTCAGGTGTATTCAAGGAGGGCCATGATGAGAGAGAGAGATTTCCAGAGGATTAAGGCAGGGGCCACTGAGAATATAGGTAAACTACTCTGGAGACAAGTTTGGGAGTACTATCATTTGATTATCTTAGCCATACACAAAAACACACCAAGTGATTTTGCTCAGAAAATGTGTATTGATTTGTGAAACAAGCCCATAGTGTTAAGTGAAAAAGAGTCTTCTCTCCTGGAAGGATGAACCCCCATATCACCTGTGGATGCCTAAAAGTATCATTACTAGAATTTAAACTAAATGTCAGGAAATGTTTAAAAGTACAGGGAATTAAGTGACTGTAGTCTAATGCAAAAGGAAAGCTTTGTTTTTTTTATTTATTCTATAAATATTTCCCCTCAATAATCTAATTAAAAAATAAAAAAATCAAGTGTTTTCCAATAAGTTAATATAATTTATTTTATTCACATACAAACAGTCCCTAACAAGCTCATGACTACATCATATTACTGGAATTAATATCAAAAATATCCAGAAAGGAGATGTTTTGTTCAATAGTTTATATTAACTACCATTAGTGTTTTATCATTTACTTTTACCACTGTTAGGAAAGATTTTTAAAGACTCACACTGCCTTAACTTATTTCTAAAATTCTAAAGATAAGCAATGTTTCTATACCATTTGCTTGTTTAGGAGAACTATTTCAGTCTGAATTTCTCTGTGTTCAGCCTACCTCCTTCCTCATCTTCTATGAGTAGTGAAAATAGCAGAGTATCACTTTTGGAGTGACATGGCATTTCAGGAAAAACCCACACGACAACTGTTTAAAATATTCTTTGCAAGCTTCTGATTGAGAAATACAGCATAGGCCATTTGGAGAAGACTTTAGTTGTACTCAGATTCTGTAACAGCAGAAGAGAATAAAACAAGGGAATTAAACCAATGGACTTCGGATTATGAATCCAGCATATAACTGAGCATCACTTATGTGCAAGACTTCTCACTGGGTACTAGTCTTCAATAGCGAGAATAGTGATGAACAGAAAAGATGTGACAGTGAAGGTTTCCTGACTGACCCATCATAGGCTGAAACATAGAGAAGGTTAAGGTTACAGAGAGAGAGGTTTTTAAGCAAAGGTAAAAACTGGCACTCTTTTGATCAGGAGATACCTTTCCTCTTTAGGTCTTCTATTCTTGGAGCTGAAGATCACCACTCTATCAGAAGAAATAGATCTGAAACTAACAATCTCCATGAAATACCAGACAAGGGGAGGGGGGCGAGTGGGATACAAAGACAAAAAAACACTGATGACTATGGTATTTGGAGAAGAGAAGAAAATGGTGAGAGACTGAAATGAAGAGGATGTAGAGAATGTCTCTGTCAAAAGTATAGAATGGATTTGGTGAGTCCCAAAAGTCTAACTAGGACTGAATTCCATGAACAGAACTCAATAAAATAGTTGAGAAGAGTAAAAGAGTCAATCTAGACTCTTCTTCACTTTAAAGACTGACGACTAGGAATGGAAACAGATTGCTTGAAACTCAAGAAACTGAAACAGTGGCTTCATTATAACAGCTCGCTTCCAGTATCCTAACTAGGCTCCACTAAAGGAATTGGGGAACAACCTCATACAACACAATGTTAAGTGCCATATTCAGAATTAAACAGTATGTGTTTAATTCTCCTCCTTTTGCAGGAGGTCAAATACAGAGCAGGTTCAAGTTGAGTGTGATTGTGGTCTCAAATTATGGTTTAATTTCAGGTCCATTTTGTCTCAGAAGGTATAAGTGACATGCATAGGGCCAAAGACTTATCCTGGAGAAGACACTTCAAAATAAAAAATAAGAAATGAGATTTCCAATGCAATGATTTTAGAAAACTAAAAACCCATTTAATGATGCAAAATTGGAGTCAATGGAATATAGAAACCCAGTGAGGTGAAGAGTGAAAAATTATCCAAAGTAAAGAAAAAGAAAGAAGGGAAAATACAGATATGTGATACCAAAGCTCGGGGCACACATTACTGGGGCTGCCACAGCTTAGTCGACTGACAAGAGAAGTTACACAAAGTCTACACAAGTGTATGGCATCAGAGGTACAAACAAGCAGCCTATGAAAGTTTAAAGTTGGGGGTGAGGGCAAGTTCTCTGTTATTTTAAGCTGGATCACTAAGGCAGGTAGGATCTCACCAGAGAGACATGGCAGAAGATACACCAGGAAATGAAAATTATGAAGACCAAAGGAAATAGAAAATAAATGTCTCAACAGCTGAATATTGAATGTTGCTGGAACCAAGGGTATGTTAAATAATAAGAAAAGCTGGAAATGTAGCCTTGGGCTATATGCTGTATGATTTTTTTTGACAAGCAATGTGGAAGTTACTAAAAATTTGGACAGAGAAAAAAGCTTATAGAAAAGCCCTGGGCTAGGGAATTCTTTCCTCCAGCTCCTTGAGAATGTTAATGGTATCTGCAATAATATAAAATGTACTTAGAAATAAAAGAATCAGTGGCTGTGTTGTGCAGGTTGGGGGCTGTGAATAAAAGTGGTCACAATCAGAGGGACAATATCCTAAATATTACAGTGTTCTTTATTTTTGCCAACTTGAAATTTGTTATAACCAGTTAGGTGTTTTCATATAATTCTCTCTTGTGAATAGGAAAAGTAGAGAAAAGCCCCCAAACTCCAGCCAGAGAACAATCAAATATATCAATCATGGTATATACAAATGTACTTCCAAAACATACGTAATTTAATTTTGTAGACTAACATACCCCAGACCAAGCTAAACTGGCTACATTCACTAGCACACTAACATAAATGTATTCATTCCTTATGGTGCCAATAACCAAAAGGAAATTGATAGAATTTGACAAGTACCCATGCCAAGAGAAGAAAGATTTAATAAATATATGCCTATCTAGTATAATTAACAGTTTCAAAATACTTCTACATTTCAGAGTGCTTATTTCTTACCTGGAGATGTAATGCATATATTTGTTTCCATCATTTTTCCTCTTTGTGCAGCAAGGTGCCTATAATACATAGAATTAAAGGTTCCAGAATGTTTTAAGGAAATAAGTTTTTTTTCTTTTCAGCATTAATACTCTTGGCAACAAGAGTATTAGAACTTGAGTGTTAGAACTTGAATAAAAGATTTATAAGTTGTTGGGCCAAAAAGAAGAAGGACAAAATGATTCTCTTCAAATATAAGCTCACATTTGTAAACAGTAAAATAAGAGTGGAAAGAGTTCAATTATTATCCAAGTGTCATGCTTCCTCTCCAAAAGCCTAACATCATTGTAGGAGATGTGCATCTACCTTATCACCCCCAGAAAGACTGAACAGGAGATACACAGAAGGAATTGGGAACAAGTACAAAAAGTAAGGTTAAACAACCCCTTTTTGCTTTTGAAAAATCACACCTGAATTTGAGGTCTCCCTGGTAGTGCTGGGGCTAAAGTTTCAGCACTATCAAACTATCAAGTTATCACCAGCCACAGAGGCCTAAATTCCATCCCTGGCCAGGGAGCTAGCCCACATGGTGCAGCAGACCTCTCCTGTCTCGCCCATTGCTCCCCGCGCCACAGTGTATTTCAATAGATCCACCTGTTCTGCTCCCCACTCTCTGGCGAATCTTCTCATCCCCCCACACCTCTGGCCTACACTCCCAGTTCTTGTATGCATAAAGAAATAAAATAAATCTTTTAAAAAATCATAACTGAATTTAAGCTTAACTTTTAAAATTCTTTTGCATATGGTTGTTCAGTTTTTCTAACACCATTTGTTGGAGTGATTTCCTTTATTTTATACTCTTGGACTCCTCTGTTGTAGATTAACCATACATATAGGTATGTGTTTATTTGTGGGCTCTTAATTCTATCCCATTGATTTGTGTGTCTGTTTTTATTCTAATGCAATACTGTGTAGAATACTATAACTTATAATATAGTTTGATGACTGGGAGTGTGATACCTCTGTTCTTTTTTATCAAGACTACTTTCGTTATTTGAGGCCTTTTGTTGTTTTATATAAATTTCAGTAGTGTTTGCTTTGTTCTACTGTAACTGAGGATTGCATTTAATTTGTATATTGTTTGGGTAAGTAGGCCTTTTTAGCAATGTTAATTCTTTCAACCCATAAGTAGAGAAAATCCTTCCATTTCCTATGTCTCGTTTAAATTTCTTTAAATTAATTTCTTAGAGAGTTCATTTTATAGGTCTTTTACCTACTTTGTTAATTCCTAAGTATTTAATTCTTTTTGATGCAATTGTAAATGGGATAGTTTTCTTGATTTCTTTCTATTTTAGTTCATTGTTTGTATATAGGATATAACTGACTCACATAACATAACAAAATTAACTCAAAATGGATTAAAGACTTGGGTGTTAAGAACTGAAATATAAAATATATTGAAGAAAACGTAAACAAAACACCCCCAAGAGATTGGCTGTTGGGATGTCCCCAATGAAAGCAATGAACTACAGTTTGATAAACTGTAGTTCATCAAATGAACTATAGTTTGATGAAACTACATCAAATTAAAAAGATTATGCAAAGCGAAAGTTACTACCACTAAAACAAAAAGACACCCCATCAAATGTGAGAAAATACTTGCATATCATACATTCAATAAGGAGCTAATATCTAAAATCTACAAAGAATTCACATTCAATAAAAAGAAAACAGGGCCTCCCTGGTGGCGCAGCGGTTGAGCGCTGTGCTGTGGAGCTGTCGGCAGCGCGATGCGAGCTTGACGCCCAGCCAGGGAGAATCCCACATGGTGCGGCAGCCCTCTCCTGCCTCGCCCGCTGCTCCCCTCAGCAGTGTATTTCTGATCTGCCTGTTCTGCTCCCCACTCTGTCTCTGGTGGGCCCTCTCGCTGCCCCATGCCTCCGGCCTGTACCCCAGCTTGTATGTATAAATAAATAACTTAAAAAAAAAGAAAAGAAAAAAGAAAACAAAGAATATAATCAGAATATGGGCAGAAGAGATAAGTAAATAATTCTGAAAGGAGACATACAGATGACCAACAAGCATATGAAAAATTGTTCATCATCATTAATCAACAAGGAAATGCAAAACAAAATTATAATGACATACTTACTAACTCACACTTGTGAGACTAGCCCATATTAAAAAGACCAGAAACAATGTTGGCAAGGTCATGAAGAAAAAAGGAAAACCTCATGATGGTTGATGGGAAAGTAGACTGAATCCCTATGCAAAATAGTAGGGGGAATTCTCAAAGTATATAAGCAGATCTACCAGGATTCAGTGATTCCATTTCTAGGTGTCTGCCAAAAGAATGCAAAAACACTACTTCAAAGGAATATTGCTCTCTTAAGTTTCTTTGAAGTAGAAAAATAGCCAAATGATGGAAAAACCTAAGTGCTCAAAGACAAATGTGTGGATTAAAAAGATACGGTATGCTAGACAATCAAATACTATTCAGCTATAAAAAAGATGAACTATTCCCACTTTGGACAACAGAGTTGGAACCTGAGAAGTTATGCTAAGTGAAGTAAGTCACAAGGAGAAAGACAAAACTGAATGATTTTACTTCTGTGTGGAATACAGAGAAATAGGGCAAAGAAATAGACAAATCCAAGCCCAAACAAACCCTAAACAATTCTAACTGTAAAACTGAGACTACCAGTGAGGGAGGGTATGAATTTGAAAGTAAAGGCAAGAGAGTTCCCAGTAAACTATGGTGCAGGATTATGAGTACTTTGGTGGTTAAGCGTGGGAACACACATCTGAAGAGCTGTGAATCTCTACCTCTATATCATATACAGTGTTATAAACCAGTGTTATCACAATAAAAATTAATGTAATAAAATCAATAAATGTCAGTTCTTTCCCTCTTTTGCTCTAATTCAAATATTCAGCAGGACAGAGATTCATAACTAATTCTGGGTAGAGCCCTACAGGGTCACAAAAACATCTGCTTTGAGTCATAATGCGATCAATTCTTACCTGAATAATCTGGGGGTTTTAATTTATGTAATTGAAATTTAGGTCCTTAAGGTTTAAAGGCAGACTATTATTACATACATCTAGAGTTTGCATGGGAATTCAGAAATAATGTAAAAAAATTATCACATATTAGATTTCTTTAAATATTAGTTTATTACGCTTCTTTTCATAAAGTTGACATATACTAATTTAGAAAAACCTATTATAGAAAATGTTTTTTAAAATGACTCATATCAATTTCAAACTATACTACAAAGCCATAATAATTAAAACAGCATGGTACTGGAACCAAAACAGAAGCACAGACCAATGGAATCAAATAGAAAACCCAGAAATAAATCCACATATTTATAGACAACTAATCTTTGACAAAGGAGCGAAGAATATACAATGGAACAAGGTTAGCTTGTTCAATAAATGGTGCTGGGAAAACTGGACTGCTACATGCAAAAAAATGAAGCTAGACTACTACCTCACACCATGCACAAAAACCAACTCAAAATGGATAAAAGACATGAACGTAAGACCTGAAACCATAAAATTTATAGAAGAAAATATAGGCAAAACTCTACACGACATACATCTCAGCAAAATCTTGAAAGACACATCCCAAAAAGTGAAGGAAGTCAAGGAAAAGATAAACAGATGGGACTACATCAAGCTAAAAAGCTTCTGTAAAACAAAAGACACAATAATCAAAACAAGCGGACACCCTACTAACTGGGAGAAAATCTTTGTACACAATACAACTGATAAAGGACTGATAACTAAAATCTACAAGGAGCTCACACAACTCAACAAACACAAAGTCAACAATCCAGTCAAAAAATGGGCAGAAGAGCTAAAAAGACACTTCTCCAAAGAAGAAAAACAAATGGCCAACAGCCATATGAAAAAATGTTCAACACCACTTAAAATCAGGGAAATGCAAGTCAAAACCACAATGAGATACCACCTCACGCCAGTGAGAATGGCGCACATTATAAAAAAAACAGTCAGCAACAAATGCTGGCGAGGATGTGGAGAAAAAGGAACTCTTCTACACTGCTGGTGGGAATGTGAACTGGTCCACCCACTGTGGAAAGCCATATGGTGTTTCCTCAAATTAATAAAAGTGGAGTTACCATACGACCCAACAATACCACTTTTGGGAATCTACCCAAAGAACACAAAAACACTAATCCAAAAGGATACATGTACCCATATGTTTAATGCAGCACTATTTACAACAGCGAAGATATGGAAACAACCCAGATGCCCAAAAATAGATGACTGGATCAAGAAGATGTGGTACATATACACAATGGAATACTATTCAGCATCCAAAGAAGATAAACACATGTAATTCACAGCAACATGGATGGAACTAGAAGGGATCATGCTCAGTGAAATAAGCCAAAAGGAAAAAGAAAAATATCGAATGGTCTCACTTATAACAGGAATATAGGGGAACCAAATATAAGAGCACCCATCAGCGAGAGAGGGGGGAGGATTGGGGCTCAGAATGGGGGAAAGGGGAGCACAGGGGACTGAGGTGACGGTTCACAGGTGAATTGGTGGTGGGAAATCTACGGGGAATACACAGTAATGTAAAAGACACAAATAAAAATAACAAAAAAAAAAAAGACTCATATCTCCCTACTTTAAATGAAAGCTAGAATTTTTTTAAGTTTCAATTTAATCTCTTTAGTATAACTGTGTCTACAATTTTTTTTAAATTTCACAAAATATTGTAAAACATGTTCAGTATATTTTGTAAACTGTTCTAAGACTTAGAAAAATGAAAAAATTTGGAATTATTTCATCAATCCATCTTTTCTTTTGTGCATTTCTTCCTTAGTTTTTACCCTAAAAAGATCTTCATTTGATGCTTGACAAATATCTGTAGTATCTTCAAGCTCATTCATGCTTTCTCTTTTTACACTCAATCCTTCTATGCATCTGGAATTTATTTTCATATATAATATGAAGTAAAGGAATAGCTATTTTTTTCAAAGAGTTATCAGTTTTTCCAGAATTATTTCTGCACTAATCCTTCCTTGCTTTACTAATTTGAATTCCACTGTTATCATATACCTGAACATGGTGCCAAAATGTTTCAGATCATATGCCAACTTTGATAGTCTGATAGTGCCTGTCTGGAGTATTCTGAGACCACATTCAGGCCCAGGAGAGAAGGATGCCTAGGTTATTTAGCAATGAATGTCTGCCATGGTGAGTAAGATGGGAGAAGATGGTAATTCTGCACAAATGTGCCATCCTGCTCTAGTTAATTTATGTCTGCAATTTCCAGCTCAGTTCCATTGCAGAGTTATGCTATGTTTAATATCTTGCAGCCCAGGTGTCCTTTTATTTTCCTTCATCAAATTATTTATGATTGTTCTTTGTGTTTATTATCCCAGATGAATGTTATATTCTCTTTACAAGTTTTCAAAAGAGTTTTGTTAGGATTATAGTACAGTTTATAAATTTATAAAAATAAAAAATATAAAGAAAAGTGACATACTTACACAATGAATCTTTCTAGCCAGAAACATACCATTTATTCATTTTTAAAATTAAATAAGTATGTTCATAAATGATATACATATATATGCATACCTTGATTTCTTCATTATATGTCCAGCAATTTCTTACATTTGTTCTTAAATATTTTATATTTGTATTGTATATATTATATATTTATATTTATATTTGTATTTGTATCATACTTATATTTTATATTGAATTGCAATTATGAGTAGTGGTATTTGTCTATTACATTTTCTGCATGATTATACTTCAACTATTACATTTATAAGTATTTTAGATCCGCCAAACTTACTATTCCCTCATTTTTTTAAATAAAAATTTTGTTGACATAGTTGGACTGAATAGGTAGCCAGTGACATCATACGTAAGATCATTTATCTTTCTTTTTTTAAAAAAAAAAAAGATTTATTTATACAAGCTGGGGTACAGGCCAGAGGCATGGAGCGGCGAGAGGGTTCACCAGAGACAGAGTGGGGAGCAGAATAGGCAGACCAGAAATACACTGCTGAGGGGAGCAGCGGACGAGGCAGGAGAGGTCCACAGCACCATGTGGGATCCTCCCCGGCTGGGCTTTGAACTCACATTGCGAGTTGCCCACAGCTCCACAGTGCAGTGCTCAACTGCTGCGCCACCAGGGAGGCCCAAGATCATTTATCTTTCTATCTGAAATCTTGTGCATTTATAGCTTGCTCTCCAGTGCTTACAAGAGTGCTTGATACACAGTAGTTCCACAATAAACATTTGAAAACTGCTTCTTAAAATTAAATCTCTCAAAAATAACAGCAATGTCCTCTTCATATTTCTAAAAGTTATATCTCAAAATTTTGGTTCCTGAATTTGCACATTAGCTAGAAATTCAAGAACACCAGATGAAAGATATTTTTTCTTGTTTTTTTTTAATATATATTTTTATTATTATTTATGACTTTTACATTTTATATTCCCCTTGGGTAGCCCACCACCAACTCACCCGCAATACATTTCCATGGTCCCCTGCACTCTTCTCTATTCCATCCTGTGCCCTTTTCCTTCCCTCCCTCCGCCTTCCCCCCGCCCCCCCACCCCCACCCCGCGCTGATTGTCTCTCTCCTATTTGGTTTCCTTATAGTCCTGTTATAAGTGAAACCATTCGATATTTTTCTCTTTCTTTCTGGCTTATTTCACTGAGTATGATTCCC
>PVIJ01008757.1:0-19200 GCA_004024925.1 Scalopus aquaticus
AAAATCTTGGCCAACAGGATCCAACAATGCATCCAAAAGATAATACACCACGACCAAGTGGGATTCATTCCAGGGACACAAGGATGGTTCAACATCCGAAAATCAATTAATGTAATCCATCACATCAACAAAAAGAAAAATAAAAACCATATGATCATATCAATAGATGCTGAGAAAGCATTCGACAAAGTGCAACATCAATTTATGATAAAAGCCCTTGAAATACTTGGAATAGAAGGAACATAACATAATAAAAACATAACATAATAAAAACCATATACGACAAACCCACAGCCAATATTATCCTCAACAGTGAGAAGCTGAAAGCCTTTCCCTTAAAATCAGGAACAAGACAAGGATGTCCACTCTCACCATTGCTTTTCAATATAACACTTGAAGTCCTAGCGAGAGCAATAAGACAAGAGAAAGACATACAAGGAATCCAAATAGGGAAAGGAGAAATTAAACTGTCACTGTTTGCAGATGATATGATTATATACATAGAGAATTCCAAAAACTCCATAGAAAAACTACTCAAAACTATAGACCAATTCAGTAACGTAGCAGGATACAAAATCAATGCGCAAAAATCAGTAGCCTTTCTATATGCAAACACTCAGTCTGAAGAAGAAGAAATTAAAAGAATTATCCCCTTCAAAATTGAAACCAAAAAAATCAAATACCTGGGAATAAACCTAACAAAAGAGGTAAAGGACTTATACAAAGAAAACTACAAGACGCTGTTAAGAGAAATAAAGGAAGACACAAAAAGATGGAAAGACATCCCCTGCTCATGGATTGGAAGAATCAACATCATCAAAATGGCCATCCTACCAAAAGCAATCTACAGATTCAATACGATTCCAATAAAAATCTCAATGACATTCTTCAAAGAAATAGAACGGATATTGAAGGAATTCATATGGAACCACAAAAAACCTCGAATAACTAAAGCTATCCTGACTAAAAAGAAGATGAATGGAGGGATTACACTCCCTGACTTCAAACTATACTACAAAGCCATAATAATTAAAACAGCATGGTACTGGAGCAAAAACAGACACACGGACCAATGGAACTGAATAGAAAACCCAAAAATAAATCCACATATTTATGGACAACTAATCTTCGACAAAGGAGCAAAGAATATGCAATGGAACAAGATTAGTTTGTTCAATAAATGGTGTTGGGAGAACTGGACTGCTACATGCAAAAAAATGAAGCTAGACCACTACCTCACACCATGCACAAAAACCAACTCAAAATGGATAAAAGACCTGGAGACAAGACCTCAAACCATAAAGTTTATAGAAGAAAAAATAGGCAAAACTCTACATGACATACATCTCAGCAAAATCTTTAAAACCACTTCCCCCATAGCAAAGGAAGTGAAAGAAAAGATAAACAGCTGGGACTACATCAAACTAAAAAGCTTCTGCACAACAAAAGAGACAATAATTAAAACAAACAGACACTCTACTAATTGGGACAAGATCTTTGCACACAATACAACCGATAAAGGACTGATAACAAAAATCTACAAAGAGCTCACACAACTCAACAAAAACAAAGTCAACAATCCATTCAAAAAATGGGCAGAAGAGCTAAAAAGACACTTCTCCAAAGAAGAAAAGCAAATGGCCAACAGGTATATGAAAAAATGTTCAACATCACTTATAATCAGGGAAATGCAAATTAAAACCACAATGAGATACCACCTCACACCAGTGAGAATGGCGCACAACAAATGTTGGCGAGGATGTGGAGAAAAAGGAACTCTCCTACACTGCTGGTGGGAATGCAAATTGATCCAAACACTATGGAAAGCTGTATGGCGTTTCCTCAAACTGCTAGAAATGGAACTCCCATATGACCCAGCAATACCACTACTGGGAATATACCCAAAGGACACAAAAACACTAATCTGAAAGGATACATGCACCCGCATGTTTATTGCAGCACTGTTTACAATAGCTAAGGTATGGAAACAACCCAGATGCCCAAAAATAGATGACTGGATCAAGAAGATGTGGTACATATACACAATGGAATACTAGTCAGCATTCAAAAAAGACAAACACATGCACTTTGCAGCAACATGGATGGACCTAGAGGGGATCATGATCAGTGAAATAAGCCAGAAAGAAAGAGAAAAATATCAAATGGTTTCACTTATAACAGGAATATAGGGGAGCCAAATAAGAAAGCGACATTCAGCAAGGTAGGAGGGGAGGGGTAGGGCTCACGAGGAGGGAGGAGGGGAGCACGGAGGACTATGGTGATGGCTCCACGGGTGAACAGGTGGTGGGTAACTTATGAGGAACACACAATAATGTAAAAGATATGAATAACAAAAATAAATAAAATATCTATAAAAAAAAGAGCAGGATCAAAGGTACCACGTGATGGTAACAGGGCAAGTAAGAGCTGATCTCTGATCAGTACATTGTGGAGTTAAAGAAATAATAACTCCAGAAAACTTCCCAAAATGGGAGGCCATGAGGTTGATGATTGAAAAGCTCCATGGAACACCAGCACAATGAAAGAAAGTGGGCCAATAAGAAGGAGAATCAATGTGAAATTTCAAAATATAGGTGTGTATGTTGGGAGGGGGGGGCGAACAGGGAGAAAGTAAAGAGAAAATCAGTTTGGCGTGTAGTGAAATAGAAATTCAGGAATCAAAATGACATCTTAAAAGCAACAGTGAAATTTAGCAAACACCAGAAGAATGTCTTAAAAATGCCAAAAGGAAAGGCTTTCTAAACTAGAAATAAAATGCAAACAAAATTATCAATTAAGAAAGAGAGTAAGGGTCACTGCAGATAAGCAAGATCTCAAAAACCTCAATTTTCCTTCTTCCTTTTCTTGGGAAGCATCAGCAAATGTGCACCATCAACATGAAACCACAATTCAAGAAAGAAGATGCAACAGATTATGTGAATTAGGAGATTCAGTACAGATAAAAACGGTGGGAATCCCGAGGCTGATTGTGAAGGAAGATTCCAGGAGAGCAAAGTGGCATCAGGGAGATAACAGAACATGAAAGAAGATTTCAAAACTCATTCCTTTAAGCAGCTGAAATTTTTGATATGGCTGAATGCCATTTAAACAACAGGCTAAGATTTGGGAAGTTGTATTAGAAATAAGTACTTTTTAAAAATATAAACAAGACAAACATTAAGCAGGAGGGTTTGGGTCCAGGCATGAGAACATAGACATTTCCTCCTTAACACTTCTATTTTCTCAGCAAAGTAGTAAGCATGGTTACTACCTGGGAAGACAGGCAGATGAGGAGGTATTGGAGGTTTGAGAGGGAAGACATGGAATAGCCATCCAAAAGCGGGGGAGTGAATGGAACTGAGAGATGCTGTGGGGCTGCCTACCAATTTTTAGTGGCCCTTGGATGAGGTAGCCAGCTACCATCTCCTGGGGCGATCAAGAAAGCTCATGGAAGGGGGTGACAGCGTGAAAGAGCAGAAACTATTCCAACAGAGGGAAAAAGGTACCAATCGGACTGTGGTTCATGAGCTTGAGTAATCGTTAGCATGAGGGGAGGTCAGCTCCAGTGGAGAAATGGAGGAGTGGCCTTGAGAAGCAGGGGCCCAAAATGTGTCCCTACAAAGCACACTGGGAAAGCAGCTTGAAAGAGAGAACGATGACTTGGCCTTATTTGAAGGCAACTGATTTGAAAATTTAAACAATAAGACCACACAGTTCAAACATCACAGGGTAAAATTTGGCAGTGAGAATTAACTGTAAAAAGGTAGATGATAATAGAAGCAGAGCAGCTGATAAGGAGTAATCACAATTTATCCTGGAAATGAGTAACCCCTTTTAACCAGATGGGAAATGGTGAGGGGTTAGTTTAAAGCCACCACTACAAGCAATTATTTTGTGATGAGATGCTTCTGTTTTAAACGGCTCCAGAACACACTGGATATGGGAAGTACTGTGATTTGCACCTTAATAAAAAGGGTTCCTGTATTAACTTATAGTGGCCTGTGGTCTCTTTCCTGCTGGCTCATCAGTGTTTAAGTAGTAATCTTGTGGCTTCCTGCAGTGTTTATTTATTATTTTAACATTGATTACATGTTCTTTTATTTTTTCACATCTCCTGTAGCTGTCAGAATCTTTGTAATACGGTATTACAAAGAATCACATCACTTTTGTTTTTGGGGTTTTTTTTTTTTGCCTCCCCAGAATTTTCACCCAATTATCTCTAAAGTCAATAAATCCTCCCATGCCTTTTTAAGTGGTTAACCCAATATTGGTTTCTTGTCATTTTTCTCTTCTCTCCAAGTGAGTCCTGGCTAAGCTGTGATGCAGTGATACATCCCCCAGGTGATAGCTCCCCAATTATTTCCCAAGGAAAGACAGGGTCCAATCAATTCTGCTACTTAATATCTGACTGGAGCAAAATCCAACTTGTCTGTCACAAACCACTTCCACTGAAAAATGAGGACAATATTTATACCTGCACTGCTTAAAGGCACATGTGTCAGAGAGATCTGCACACCTCAAGCTAACGCAATTCTTAGTGTCTTCTTGACATTGCTCTTCCTCCAAACACTTATTCGTTGCCAGGTGACCATTTTAACTCCTGGCGATTGGCAGATCTTTATTTAAAAGAAATTATCATTTATCAGATCTAAGGTGCTATCATTTTATTTGCCAATAAAGCAGGAAAACAGAACACTGCCAATCGAACTATGACTCAAGTTTTTACAACAGTGCTTCAAGGAGCCCCACATGACCTCTTCTTGCTTTGACATTTTTCATCCATTCTGAGGAACTGAGCAATCTTTCTGGCCTTCGCTGGCATTGTTTGGCATGTGAAACACACAAAATCCCTTTGTACACATCTTAGTATCACGTATAATAATCTATTTGTGGGTGGCTTCTTCCTTTTTTTAAATGTTGTTGCTTTAAGGAAAATATAGAATTGCTCCCATAAGTTCTCTGAAATAATTGTTGCTTACAAGTCAAACTGGCACCTCACTGCTTAGTCTCAATATCTTTTTTTATACACAAAAGATATTCTATCTTTCCGCAGCTATTTAAAATGCCAAACAAATTCAACAGGTGCAGTGCCCACGATGCACAAACTCTGTTGAGATGAGCTATGATCAAGGTCACCCTTGCCAGGCAAGGTTAACTATTTCTCAATTTCTAGCTGGTAAACAGTAGCTATAAAAGGCAGGTCAGTCTCAAAACAGGAAGGACTCTAGACCTCACAGTCAAAAAGGTATGTCATTTTATTTTGGGGGCATTCCTTCCTTCTGCCTTTCCCTTTATCAGTACTTCCAATAGTATTTATCAACTCTGCTGTTCCTGCAATTTATTTTCAGCTCTTGTCAGTAATTGCAAAGAGACTCTAATTTGTAAGATGCTGCTTCTCCTTGGTTGGTGTTGTATATGCAGGTATATGTCATGTAGAGACCCAGAAATGAAAACTAGGAGTAGAAACTTAAAAGGTGTAATATGGTTATAGGTCCAATCAAACACTAAGGCTCTGATTTAAAAAAAAAAATCCATCAGAATACTACCCAGCAGTCAAAAAAGAAAAACTCATGCTATTTGAAGCAACATGCATGGAGCTGGAAGGGATTATGCTCACTGAATTAAATTAGAAGGAAAAAGAAAAATATTGGATAGTTTCACTTATAGGAGGAATATAGGGAAACCAAACAAAGGGTCGGAGTAACAAAAAGACAAAACTAGCAGGGAACTTATAGATCTGAGACAAACACAGGGAAGGGAGAGAGAGGGGGTGAAAACAGGGGAGGGAAGAACATGAGGGTCTATGGTGACGATTCACAGGTGAAGTGGTGATGCGGAATTTATAAGGACTACACCTGAGAGGAGATATCAAATATTGTACAAAAAAAATGAATGAATATGTATTAAAATAAATACTTAATTAAAAAAAATCTTTCCATCAAACAAATTAAAGACATTTGGAAATACAAAGTTAGGCATGTTCTTAGAATTCAAGTTGGAAAGCAAACACTTTTTCAATAAGAATACATAATTGATTTATAATTACTTTAACTAATATATACCATCAAATATGATTATGATTAATAACTTCTAAAATGATATTCTATTTAATACATGTGGTTGTATTCTCCAATAAAATTAATTACAATACAAACTTAAGAATGATTTTCATTGACACTAGAGAAATAATTACATCTATACGAAGAAGTAATTATTACTATCTACTAATTCACAAAGATAATTATCAAAATTCAATATAGCTGATCGACAGAAATCCCTGAACACATAATCAGTGCCATTAAATGGAGCTGCTCGCAGAGGGACCACTACCATCTTGTCCAAAGAAGATCCTGGCACTTAAGGAATTTGATTCTTAGCTGGTTTCAGATTTTACATTTAAAGTTAACTTGGGGGGGACCTCCCTGGTGGTGCAATGGGTTAAGTCTCAGCACTGTGAAGCTATCCACAGTCACTGCAGCGTGAGTTTTATACCCAGCCAGGGAGCTTCCCACATGGCGCAGCAGACTTCTCCTGTCTCGCTCGCTGTTTCGCTCAGCAGTGTATTTCAGTCGATCTGCCTGTTCTGCTCCCCACTCTGTCTCTGGTAAATTCTCTCACCACCCCAAACCTCTGGCCTACACCCCAGCTTATATGCATAAATAAATAAATCTTTTTAAAAAACAGTGCTAACTCAGGGCACCACTGCCTTGGCTCTAATAAAACAGCTTTGTGAGTCAAGGTGACTACATTCCAAAAGGGGCCTACAATCAGTACAAAAGTAATACTTCTCAGGGGTTCATTCTCAACATTCCCTGTAGAGTTGCATTTTTCAAGGTCCTCTCTGACTCCTAAATGCCATTATTCACAGCCCAGACCAGGTTGAGCCAATGTAGAACAGTTCCTTCACCATTAACACCTCTCTCTCTCTCTCTTTCTCTCTCTCTCTCTCTCACACACACACACACACACACACACCATCTATAAAAATGCATGAATACTAGAAATGTGAAAAGCAAGGAAAAGGGCAGAAGGGATCAAAGGAAAATCTCAGAGTACATGTTTTTGAAAAACAATTTATAATTGATTCTTGACATTTAACTTCTTTTCTAACCAACCACCCTAAGGCTCCCAGAGAGTTCTTTCCTGATCCTTCCTGCCTCTTCTTTCCTTATCTATCTTATAAATCTCCTTTCTCGGGGCTTATCCCAATAGTTCTATGTTCCTCTGTTACTCAGACCCAACTCTGGAGCCAACCCCAGGCCTTGAGTCTCTCCCTGACTGCCAGAAGTCAGGGAAAAAAAAAAAAGTTAGTTCTGTACACTGACAGCATACTTGCTAAAAAGGATTCTGATTCTGGTGTCAACTATTACATTTCCCCTGTCCTCTCACAGCAGAGTTAAGTAACTCAACCTAGATCACACTCCAGACATCTTTCTGCACATTTTTGCTACGAATGAAATTAAAACTCATGGACATTCTGCTGATCAGTAAAAATATACAACTGAAGTAAACAATGAAAAGACGACTGAGGAGGTGGGTGAGGGAAAATGGCTCGAAATTCTTTTATAAATAATACCCCCCCAAATTACAAATAATTAGGCCGGTGTCTCAATATGTTGCATGTATAAAAACCCTGCAAAAAGCTTCTTCACCTTGCTAGGTCCACTCCAATGTTGAAAGTACCAAGAGAACTCGGTCTATTCCAAGCACTGATCTCCTAATTATGCTTTGAGAGTAATATCTGATGTCATCTTTTATTATCATTGAAGATCAGAATTTGGGGGCTGGAGAGGAAGGAAACTAAGGACACTTATGCAAGGTAACTACTCTGTGGAGTGAGGGGTCTGGGGCTTGCTCACTGCCACTGCTCCCAGAATAATGTTACTGGAAAGATGCTCATTTTCTGTGTCCAGAACATAAAATTTGGGGTTCGAGCTAATTTCTCTTAGACCTGCAGGGGCAGGAACACACACACACACAATCAGGACTTTCTTTGTGTTGTCTGGCCTCTCTCACCCACAGGGCTAGTATATTGTCAAAATGAGTTATTAAAAGAAAATATAAAATAACAAGACTTGTTTTTTTAATGATTTTTTTCCTACTATAAACTTTTATACCAAATTTGGAAAATACTGATTTATTTCCTTAGAGATTTTCTATGCATATAATTTTATATAATCGAAACACATACCTTTATGGATTTATCTCCCAATAACACAAGCATATTACCATTTACTGAAATTATTCATATTTATTGCAAAATATCATTGCTTATTTGCCATCAGTAGGGAAATACCCTACATGGATATGGCGTATTTTTGTAATTATGAGTATCATTGTTTTCAAATTATCTGTAACATGATAAATATATTTATATACACTAGAGTTTGTCTCTTCTGCTGACTTTTTTCCTTTTCTGTCTAAACTCTGAACAGTTTATCAGTGTGAGCATCAAGACTTGACAATCATTGAATGTCATCCAGTATGGTGTCTGCCAAAATATCAGGGTATTAAAAAGCAGAAGCTAAAACTAGAACTAGAGAATGTAGCAGATAAAAGAGAAGAAGCCTCTAAAAGGTATAAGATCCCTGCACAGTTTGTGTCTGAGATGCAATATTATATATTGGTGAAGAACACAGGCTTGGATTTTAAACTGATCTGTGTTCAAATTCTCATGCCATTGCTAATAACTGCTTCTACTGACTAGCTACGTATTCTCATCTGTCAACTGATAATAAAATTATTCACCTTTGGTAAAGTTAGAGACAATAACCACTGGACAAGACTCTTCTACTTTTATGGGGAAGAGATTACTCAGGTTCTATTTGATATTCAGAAACCTCAAAATAGAAACCAGACATCAGGAGCACAGGTAAAATGAGGAGCACAGATCAAACACTCTGTACCCCCATTTGCCCACATTTATACCGCTGCTTCTAATATGCCACCATGGAAACACTCATACTCAGAATGAATCCTATTGCTTTTTTTAATGACTGCAAATAATATTTTCCCAGTTGGAGCATCAAAGATCAAAAAGGATTTCTTAATGTCACAGAAGCACAATCAATTGACTTCCAGTTTATCTTTTAACAATCATTTGCCCAAAAACATAATTGAGCTCTTTGTGGGCAAAATGGCTACGTGAATTTTCAACCCCACTAAAAAACCAAGCAACACAGTCTAAGAACCCTAATCTCTACTCTTATGTGACATTACGATAGGCTGACTCAATCTACACCAGTCTACACCACGGAAAAACACGATTAAAAAACCACATACACAAAATTTTTTTATAAATTTCAAAAGGGGTTCTGGGAACCTCAATAGCCCTTTCAAGGACCCTGAAACAATAGGGGCATCTGTGGACTGGGAGCAACTTTAGGGCTTGGGTTGTGTCTCATCTAACTTTGTATTCCTTGTTCTAGAGAAGATCTCAAAAATATTTGTTCAATGAGCATCTCTGCATCTTTGCTCTGGTGAAGACCCCAGATTAATCTCCCCTTCCCCCATGAATTTCCTCAACTTCCAATATACATTTTTATAAAACTTCTTTGCTCAAGACTAATACCCAATCAATTCTTTTCCAAATTCTGCTTTCATAATTTTCCCTTTTCCACTTTACAAAAGGAATACCTTTTATCATCTCAGATATTACAAAGAAGCATTGCCCCTGAGTGTAAAAGCACCAGGTCACCAAACAAACATTTCCAAGATTTATAGCTCCTAAGGAAGGGTCCCCTGAGAAAAAGCTAAAGGAGCTTTATCAGAAACTGAAGGGCTGTGCCTCTGGTTTTATCCAGGGGATAGATTCTTGGCGATTTCCACATTTATTTATATGCTGAAAAACCACAATTCAGAAGTTAGATGATTGTATGGGATTACACTGTTAACCCTTACTTGAATTAGAGTTGGTCAGCCTTTATCTGACAGAAGAAAGTCAACTCAACATATGAATTAATTAGCCAAAAGACACTGACTTTGCCATGAGGATCTGTAACATCAAAAGAGCTAAATCTGCACTCCTAAGACTTTTGATGACATGTATTTAAAGTATATGCTCAATATAGAACACACTGAAAGTGCAGACAGCACAGCAGTTCAACTGTATGCCAAAAAATAGATAATCTGAAGATGATCAAGGAGATGACAGATTTAAAAAATCCTTTTAAAGGGTTAGAGAACAAAATAATTTGAGGACCACTAGGTTACGTGTAGGATGTTGAGGAAAAGGAAACTTTTGTGGCTACTACCTACAAAACTCAGCCAAGGAAGGAAGAGAACAATAGCAATGGATTCGAAGGCCCACACTCCCTGTGCCATACTGGACTGACCTCTCTTCTCCCAACCCCATGGAAGTAGAGTCAAAGCATGATTGTGACTGGCTCCAAAGCTTCCTAATCTTGCTCATCAGGTACTCTAACTCAACCTTTTGTTCTAGATACTGTCAAAAACAATACACTTTATGCCCAATGAATGGAAATTTAAGAAGTTAGATCTCATTTGTTAAGTGTGTCCTTGAGAGAGACAGAGAAAAAGAGAAATTTTTAGAAGGGATGGATGTTCATTAACTTAATTATGGTCATGGTATTATAGGTGTAAACAAAAGCCCAAACTCACTAAATTATACACATTAAACAAGTACAGAGAGTTATTTTTTCACACATCAAACTATTTCTTTTTTAAAAATAGGAATGCACTCTAAGAAGATATCATAACCACGACTATGGCATATCTCTTTTTTACAGAGAATTTTTATTACATCAAGAAACATTACCTTCTCTAACCATATTTTTGCTACTATGAATGTGTGCCTCTCATTGTATTTACTGTTTCTCAAACCTATTTTATCTTGATAGTGGTATTTTCTAAGATAATTCTGTAGTGAAAACTCATAGTGCTTATAACTCTCAATGGAGTATTTTTAGGAGAATCAAGTCACATGAAAGAATTTAGTCACATGAAAGTACAAGACACTGTCTTGGGTTTACATAGCTTTGAAAGAAGACTAAGATATAAAGAAAATATCAAATATAAACAGGATAATCTTCTAATATAAAAATACACACTGCCTCTCCCACTTTAATTTTATCTTCCATTTTAGTGTGTAAGTATAGCGCAACACCATCCTCTGTATTTTAATGTCTATATGTAAGTGTTTGCACTTTATAAACCAGACCATTTGCATAGAATGTTAGGCACATGAAGAAGATGCTATTAATGTGTTATAAGATGTATTTAACCATTAAATTAAAGGTTTTCAGGCTTGAGATCCATTTATTCCATCTATAAAATGAAAAGTCTATAATTTCTGGGTTACACTGGGTTAAAAAAATTACTCCAATTTTAACACAAAGGTTTAAATTATAATAGGGGTGCTAATAATGCTTTAAATATGCTTTATTGAAATCTTTTTATGAATCTTTGTGTTCCAGACACTGATTCCCTTTATATATAACTTATCATCAAGTGTACTTCTTTGGAACTCCATTTTTTCCAGAAAAGCAAACTGAGGACTTCGAAAATTCTACATTTGATAGTTCTATAACACTTCAAACACCATTTTGCAAAATATATACAGAAGAGTGCACCAAATGTATGCGTGCAACTTAAAGAATAGTTAGGTAGTTTTGCTAAACATGGAGCTTCCATATGACCCAGCAATATCACTTTTGGAATCTGCCCAAAGGACACAAAAACACTGATCCAAAAAGATACATGCACCCGTATGTTCATTGCGGCACTGTTCACAATAGCAAAGGTATGGAAGCAACCCAGAAGTCCAAAAATAGATGACTGGATCAAGAAGATGTGGTACATATACACAATGGAATACTATTCATCATGGAAAGAAGATAAACACATGCAATTTGCAGCGGCATGGATGGAATTAGAGGGATCATACTCAGTGAAATAAGCCAGAAAGAAAGAGAAAAATATCGAATGGTTTCACTTATAACAGGACTATAAGGAAACCAAATAGGAGAGAGACACTTGGGGGGGGGGGGGGGACGGGGAGAGGATAAGGGCACAAAATGGAGTAGAAAAGGACACAAGGGACCACGGAGATGGATCACGGGTGAATTGGTGGTGGGTTACCCAAGGGGAATACAAAATGTAAAAGACATAAATAACAATAATATATATATATATATATTAAAAGAATAGTTAGGTAGTTTTTATCTGGGTTATCACCAGCCAGATCAGGAAAAATAACATTACCAATAATCTGGATGTTTCCTATATTTTCCCTTACTGAATCCATTAGAGTCCTCCCTGGCTACAACCACCTGTTATTCTTTACAGTTCTACTTGCTACGCATATGTCCCTAAATCATACTGTTAATTGGTTTTATTTTTAATTTTATATGGAATCCTCACTGTATTTTTTATGATTCACTTCTTTTTCTCAACAGATGTTTGTGAAGTTCATCCATTTTATTGAGCAGTTTTAGTTCACTGCTAGAAACAAAGCATGCCATTTCGTAAACATATCCCAATTTATTCATTCTCCTATTGATGCACATTCAATTATTTTAGTTTTTAGCCACTATAGAAATTATTTTACATTTCTTCTTTATAATTACTGCTGCTTCTCTCTCGGGGTATATACCTAACAATGAATGGAGTTCGTGCATCACCTCTAGATAATGTCAAAATGCATTCCAAGGTGGCTGTAACTATAGTCATGCCAACTGACACATGTGATAGCTTCTGCTGCTCCACAGTCTCAGCCACAGTTGGCATAATCTCTGCCAATCTGATGGATTTGTAATGCTATCTCATTAGAAACTTCATTTGCACTTTCCTGATTACTAGCTGGGTAGAACATATACTCATTTATTAATTGGCTATTTGGACTTGTTCTTTGTTTTGAACCAGGCTTGGTTCAATTCTTTGACTTATTTCCATATTGGGCTTTCATATTATTTTCTTTCTAAATTGAATATAAGTTATTCATATATTCTGGGTATTACTCCTTTGTTGTCATCTATAACATGGTTGTCTTTGCCTGCTTTTACCGGGTCCCTTTTTTTAATGAATAAACATTCCCAATTTTAATGAATCATATTTAAGTCTTCTCCTTTCTAATTAGTGTTATTTGACTCTTGGTCAAGTTACAAGTCCTATGTTATTTTCTACAAGCTTTCAGCTTCGCTTCTCGAATTTAGTTATTAAACATCTGGAAATGATATTTGGTATGAGGTAGAGGTGTAGTTATATTTTTTCCAGTTAGTTACATAACTGTCCAAAGATCATTTTGACTCATTGATTTGTGATATGATCTGTCATAGATTTTGGGTCTATATATGTGTGTGTCTGACTGGGAACAGAGAGATTTCCATTAGACTTCTGACTGACAACACTGAGTGAAAGGGGGTAATAAAACAATAGCTTTAAAGTTCTGAAGAATATCTGAAATGTTTTGGGAAAGTTTACCTAATATTACTTAGAGTTCTTTACAAAGGCAAGGTGTAGAATGATTTTTTCATCACCTTCTTTGTATTTTTCTCTTTTGTCTTAATTTCTCATAACAAACATGGTTTGTTAAAAAAATGAAATTATTATAAATTTAAAAATAAATATTCACATGGGTTATACTTCTTAAATATGAAAAATAAAACAAATGCACTATAGAATACAGGATAATAATTTCTCATTGGAAGAGATGGAGGTAGGAAGATGATCTAAAGTATAATTTTTTAAAAGAAAGAAACCATAAAGGAAAAGTCTAACAAATTTCATTGCAGAAAAAATGCTAAACTCAGACAGGACATAAGTAAAAAGATATGGACAACTGGAACAAAATATTTGTCACATATACAGCAAAGACTTAATATCTATACCGTGTCTCTATTTCTGTTTTTTTTTTAAGAATTCTATTCAAAAATGAACAAAAAAGGGCCCCCCTGGTAGCGCAGCGGTTAAGCACTGCACTGTGGAGCTGTCGGCAGCAGCGATGCGAGTTCGATGCCCGGCCGGGGAGAATCCCACATGGTGCGGCAGACCTCCCCTGCCTTGCCCGCTGCTCCCCTCAGCAGTGTATTTCTGATCTGCCTGTTCTGCTCCCCGTTCTGTCTCTGGTGAACCCTCTCGCTGCCCCACACCTCTGGTCTGTACCCCAGCTTGCATGTATAAATAAATAAATCTTAAAAAAAATGAACAAAAAATACAAACAGGTAATTAATAGAAGAAATACTAATATTCAATACCCCTCAGTCCTTAATTAAAAAAAATTCATCATTTGTTATGGTATGGGGAAACAGGCAGTCTTATCCATTACTGAAGGGAGAGTAAAAGGCACATTTTGGAAGAGTAATTTCACCATATCTGTCAAAATTAAAATTGTTTTATTATTTTGATTTTTAAAATTTAATTGTTTTAGTGATGTAACATTGCAGTATCACATTTAAGTCTGTATATCATTGAGAATCAACATGTGACTATACTACATTAAGTTCACCAGCAAAAATCCAATCTGTTTACTTCATGGGAACACCTGCTTATAAACCAAAACAAGCAGCTGATAGCTTGGATAGGACTTTTTAGATGACAAGTTTCCGAGCCCAGAGTGTTTGAATATTTCCTTCTCCTTGCTAACTACACAGAAGCATGTAAAGGGTATGTCTGACTCCTCTTTCCAGAGGTTGAGTCTTTCTCCACAATGAACTATCCTTGGAGAAACAGCTGATAGCTTACTGGTGGACACTCTCAGCTAGGACTGACCCCCACAAGGTCCCACAGCAGTGACTGCGATTTCTGGAAGGAATATTAGAGCAAGAATTTCCCATCTGCTTTCCAAATCTTAAGGAATGTAATGTATTATCATACCATATAATCACACATTCCTGTGCCTGCTGACAACGCTGCTATTTCTGCATGTGCATATGTAGTAGATTGGGCATTACTGTGTCTTTATTCACTAATAAAATATATTCATTCAATTCACTGTTGATGAGTTAGGACTGAAACCAATAAACTGAAAAGTAGCAGCAATGAGTAAGTAGAATATTGCATTACTTCTTTAAACAGTAATGGATCCTCGTGTTGATTCTACCATCTCAAAAGGCAAGAAACAGAATCCTGGAGGAAATATTAAATAGTGTTTGGACACCAATAATCCTGTCTAGTTTATTTACAATTCCCTCCTTCATCCTTTCTGCCATTCCAGATGGTTTTCTTCTTTGTTTCCCAAACTGACGTGGGCTCACTGTCTTTAAGATGTTAAAAATACTTCAAAAGCCACTCCCTCTCTTGCTTTAGTCCCTCACAAATGGAAGTCATACCCTCTTACCTTTGTCGAATTATGCTGGGGTTCGCTGTCACTAAATGACTTTTGGATCCCACATCTTTGGTGTATTCACTTGATAGGGGAGGAAGATTGCATCTAGAGAAACAAGAATGACCATTTTAGAGTGATCTGCATACTTTTAAATCAAGTCAGTTATGACAACTGGGAATGTTACTGGATCTAGCTCAATACACAAGTTCTGATCATCTCTACATTTTAATAGACATTAGATGTATATCAGCATCTTCAAATGCTTTCATAAATACTGTCCTGCTTTAGAAGGAAGAAAAAATTAGCTGGAGGCGAACATGACCTATGAAGGGGACGCATAACTAGAATCAATTTATCCCATTCAAAATATTTTTTGAGCTGACAGGACAGAGAATCTTAGACTTGAAATGAGGACTCAGGAGGGTGTGGGACACAAGAGGACACAGACCTACAGTCTTCTCTGCTGAACCACAAACCTCAAGAGACAGGGAACAATTGCATTTGCTTGTGTTTTTCTTTCTTGCCCTAATTCTAAATCATAATAGTACATTCAGTACAAACTCTGCTAATGTATGTCCTACTTTAAAGGACCAGTGCACGGGTGACCACTGGTGAAAATACAGAGCGCTTTCATCTACAGAAGTGCCAGGACTCGCCACCACCCCATTCAGCAAAGGAACGGGTGCAGGTAGGTATCTTGGAGATGGAAATGGCTGCCCCCCTCCTCCCTCACACACCCCTCACTCCTCACACCTGCCCCGGTTGCTTTTCTTGGCCACAATGTCTTAGGAAAGTCTGTCATGGAAAATACGGCAACTGCAAATATGAATCCACTGACTTTCTGCTAATGTGACGTTAGAAGAGTTAATTCGACTGCCTGGCCTCTGTTTCCCCACTATGCAAAATGAGGATAACGACTTCCCTCTAATGAGGGGGATATAGGATTAAAGGAAGAAATGTATAAAAAGCCCCTACCTCGATGCCTCACACATAGTAAAACTCCAAACATCACGTCAATATAATTAAATACTCATTATTTATGAATGTCCAACTGAACCTATAGCTTCCACTAGGTTTTTTCTTTTAAGACTGTGTCCTGATTTCTCCTTTCCATCAATATCTCTAACTTGACTCCGACTGATCAGGCAGCTCTAACTTTCTATTACTTCAATAGACTTAAGCATCACTTATTTGCAGGTAAAGACATCTCACAGATACTACAGTCTCTAGCAGTTCATCTAGCTTCATCTGTACAGATTTCTCCAAGACATGGAATCGCCCCTGCCCCCAACCAGCTGATCAGCTCCAGCTTCTCAGGGCTGTCTTCTAAGTGCCCTGTGACTCCAACCACATCAGGGCATCCTGGGGGGAAACTTGTCTAGGCTGACTGGGATCTTCCTTTCATCTGCTCTCTGGTAATGAGACACTAGTTCTCCTGGCAGCCTAATTATCAGTCAGTTGGTGACTTCTGCTGTGTGCCCACTGAGAAGGATCAGAATAAGCATTATGGGGTGCTCAGAGGGGGCTTGAGGCATAGCCAGTCAGGAAGGGGCACTATATCCCACGCGGTTTCTGGGGACCCTCATGAGTGAGCTTCTTCATTAACAACAGGCTCACAGGAAGAGGTGCTGACCACAGTCCTAAGACTTCACTGATCTCTGCAAAGGTGACTTATAGGCTAAGAAGGGCTAAAAATTGCTTCTTTGTAATATCTGAGAAACAACCACATTCTATTAAGATTGTAACCACTGGATAAGGCTAGGAAGTGCCACCAGTCAGTCAGTCATTATTAAATGAAACAAGTTGGTTTTCAAGAGTCAATACTTTTTCTGTGTGTTCTTTGTAGGAAGATCCATGGCTCATGTGTCTGAGTTCCTTCATCCCTCCTACCATTTAGTAACATCACAAGAAAAACTTTCTGGTACTGCCAAATCCTAAAACTGAGAAAGGCAACATTTTACAAATACATTTGTGGAAAATAATGACACTGTATTTTTGGTATAAATATCAGTCTTAAGTTCTGGGCAAACCTTCTCTTTGAGAGCAAATGCATATAACACTTCACTGTAGCACTTAGAAAAAAAGCACACTGTAATTTTAGCTTCTCAACTCTTAAATTGATAATTACATAGATTTACATAAAAGGCACATTTAATACAGTCAAATTGTTTCTAATAAGGCATAATTGTATAAAAGTGTTTCAAACTTTGCATTATCGCTTGTTGGCACAATTAGCAGGTATTAACAGCTAGTGTCTGAGTAACTGAGCTCATGATCCTAAAAGATGTGATCAGAATCGATGAGAAATGAATATTCTTTGAAGAGAGGAGCAGAGGTGGGTGGGAATGGGCTTGGTGGAGAGGAATCTTCAAATAGAAAAATCCTAAAATTGCTTTTAAATTTGTATTTATACTTAGGTATGCAAAACACACATTTGAGCATATTCAAAAGGCACCAAAATTAAGTTGCCCTCACTGATGTCCTTAAGTCACCTAGTCCTACTCCAAAATGCCATCCCTGTTACTTTGGTCTTGCAAACCTTCCAGCTAAATCTTACTCGACAATATTATTTTGTTAAGGTATTGCTTCTGGTTGGAGCACAAATGTTTACTGTGAAAAACAGGAAACAGACTTTTAGCATTATGAGAAGTATTTGAATACATCGAAGCAAAGAAAATGATGTTATCATGATAACCTGATTCTGGCAGACATTTTGAACAAAGTCAGGCATTTATCACTGCAGACAGATAAAGCTACTGTGGGATCTCCTCTCTCACTGTTAACTGTCTATGCACCCTATAGTCTAGCATCAGACATAATACGTGCTTTCTCGTCATATCAGTTCACTCATGTTTAATTCTGAGTATATAACACTACCTTAATTTTCTCAGGGTGGCCAAAAATGTATATTAAGCAATCATTTTTATAAATAGAGCCACAAATGATCAAATAAGAATAATTTATAATTTATCAATATTTAATTATTTCCATACTGTCAACTACAAGTAAGGCTTTTTAAAAGTGTAATGTGTTATATGATGTTATTCTTGATGTTAAATCCAAGACACATATATACATAGCTCTAGTTATGATGTCACTATCTTTGATTTTTTTTCCATTCTCACTTCCATCTATGAACATTATGTTTATCATGTTGTGCCAGGAACTCTAATGCCAGGGCCATATTCATTAATTCTGAACTTGAATATTCAACATTGATTGTATACAATACAAATTTAGTCTTGTTTATTAATTGCAATAAATATAGTCCCACTAGATAATTCCCTAGATTCTTAGGCTTAGATTTCTAAAGTTAAGCTTAAAATACCCATCTTCCTAAAAGCAGCAACACACACATACACACTCAGAAATAATATAAAAACACATTTATTGTATTGCCTCTTTCTACACTGTCTTAAGATCTCTCGAAATCCTATAACTTCCCTGAATCTGTGAGTATAATATTATCCATTCTTTCTTTCTTACATTGTTTCTTTAGAAAAAGCAAACAAACTTATACTCCAGAGCAGTGAGAACTTAAATTGGATTACATCAACTATGTAACTGTGATTTACTCCCCATATGACACAGACAGAATCAATGTCTCCACAGTGTAAATGTTTCAGGTATTGTCTGCTCCTGCCTCTTCATATAGACCAAAAAGCGGACCATCAGCAAAGGTGAAATAACACACTGCAGATCACAGAGCTAGCGAGTTCTGTGACTGTGATGCTATTCTGAGATTCTATTTCCACTTTTCTTACTTGCTCTTCAGACTCTACCTGATGCCAAATACTGGAATGGATGCCAGAATTTGGCCCCCCGGCCTCCGCTCTTCTTCTTTTTTTTTTTTTTTAAGATTTATTTATTTCTGCATACAAGGTGGGGTACACACCAGTGGCATGGGGCGGCAAGAG
>PVIJ01008757.1:19300-36835 GCA_004024925.1 Scalopus aquaticus
CCGCTTTTCTTATCTATGCTTCTTAGGCGATGGTGCCCCCCACAACTCATGCCCACTTGAGTCCCACCTCCACCCGCTCTCCCCATGCTCACTGCATTGGAGGAGCATTTGGTGTCTTTCCCACCTCAGAGCCATGGAAAGGCTGCTCCTGAGCCCAGAGCTGAAGAGCCAGAGGGCTCAGCCCAGATACCACTTTTCCTCACCAATTCCCTACTCCCCACCTTCTGACTCTGGGGATCTCATACTTAGTGGAAATGTTGAATACTCATTCCAGACCCAGCTAAGGGCCCACAAACAGGCGTTCAATGATCATATCTGTATTAACTTCAGAGAAAATTACATTTATTTTCTCCATTTTCCTGTTCGTGTCTGTTAAATAATACTCATCACTGCAATGGAGAGGAGAAACTATGCCAGGGCACCTCCATGAAGGAGGGATATAGAGATAGTGGCTGCAGGCTTCACTATGAGCTAAGAAGTCTTTCATGGAGTCTAGATGTCCTCCTCTGAGAGGAAACCGGGGCATCCCCAAACATGTGTCTCCCCAAACACATTCAAATAGTCTTCACTCTCTCCTCCTGACCTGAGCCACATTTTGCCCCTTCGAGCCCATGACTTATTTATCCTAGAAATGAACACCCGACTAAACCACCCTCCTCCTTGGCTCAGCTCCCTGCCCTCTGCCCTGCTGTAGGCCTCAGCCCTGCCGGCCCCAGAGCCTCCTGGGCACATGCTATGGAGCTGTTTCCATTTCGGGAAGACTGTGGGTCTCCCTGAAAGACCTTCCACACTCCAGCCCCATAGTTCCTCCACTTCCTCAGGAACACTGTCTTTTTTCACCACACAGTTGATCATCCCCCAGAGAAGCAAAGCGCCGAAATCCTAGACTCCAGGGGGCCCTTTTTTTGACCTTGATTCAAAAATTCCGCTGCTCCCTCATCTTTACCAGCAGCCCATCCAGGCCCTGAATGACTCCATCTTCTGGCCACTTCCTTTCTCCAGGGTTACTTCCTGCCCAGCTTCTCAGGGTGCAACCTCCTACCCTCCCTGCGCTCATTTCCTGTCCTCCCCTCTCAGGTCATTCCAAGCCTACAACCAACCTTATTCACTTCTCATCAGAATCACTGACAGCGCGAGTCGTGCCACAGTGCTTTGCTGGCCTCCATGCTGGCCCTGGATGGGCCTTAGGATTCCTTCACAGCCCCTGTGGGAACTGTCACCCCCTCCTCCCCCTTGCTCAGGCCTCTTCAAGCTTGCCCCTGTCTCCATATTTATGCCCCCTCTTTCCTTGCAGTTTTCCTAGCCAGACACAAATCAAATCCTTTTTCAAATCCCACTTGCTACTGCAAATGCTTTTGTGAAACACGAAGACATGAATACATTAAAATGTTTACAATAGGGAGTTTGTCTTTTTCAAGTTTTTATCACCCAACTGTGTTATCTGAAAGAAAATCTGACTGTTTCACTTTTGGGGTTGCCCTGCTGTGATCTCTGAGCCTTTCTAGGCTGTGTTCTTTCTTGGGGCATGCTCCCTGGTTCCACTGGCCTTCTCAGCTTGCTTGTATATGAACTTGAAGGAAAGCTAAAGAGCAGCTACATTAATCCCAAGTGACTAGTTCTGAAAGCCCCCCAGGCTTGTGGGAAAGGGGGGAAGGAGAAAAGGCAGAGGCGCACTGGGGCTCTCTCTTACCGCATGACAAAATTTGCTTCATTTATTTGACGGCCACAGCCACTGTTCTTCAGAATCCCACCATTTCCCACCACCGCGCATTTCTTCAAGGGCAGCTGGAATGGGGTCGCCTAGCAACAGAAAACAAGGCGGGTTTTCACTGCGGAGAATACACAACTGCTTACAAAATCATTGTTTACAGCCGACTCTGGAGGAATTTGCTTGATAACTGGGCAGAGTGAAAAGAGCCCGTAGAAGGATGCCAGTAAGTTACAAGGAACAGACTAGCCTGTTCTGTCAAAATTAAACAGAAATTGTTTAGCTCCATGAAATGTATTTAAATGGCCATGCATACAGTGGAGGGTGTCCACTAGGAAAAACAGAGAATGCCAAACTAAACGCAGGATTAATTTTAAAGGTGTTAAATTGGGAATGAATGCAAATGAATTCCATTCCCCTGCTTGAATGCCATCAATTTCATTCATTCACAAAGACAACCATTCCATCAACAAATGAGGCTGAGGGTTCCCTATACTTATAAATACAAAGATACAGAGTTGCCAGCCTCCAGATTCACAGCTGGGGAGGTGAAGAAAGGTGAACATGATTCTCATATGGCAGGGAATGCTGAAGTTGGTGTAGCAGAGGTAGGGAGTCCCAGGGAAGACACCAAGTTACCTCTGCCCAGTTGACTCAGGGAAAGCTTCCTCACTGAGCTGAATCTCAAAGAACAGGTAGGATTCTGGCAGGCAGAGAAAGCAGCATAAACAGAAGCACAGAAGTCAACTGTGAGAAAAGGCCATGTTTATGAGCAAATGAACATCCTGTTGGGATCTGTCTGGAACTGAGGAGGCTGTGTGTGTGTGGGGGGGGAACACAAGTGACTTGTACCGAAAGCAGACAGCATGTGACTTACTTTCTGAAAACATGAGCCTCTGAAAACACGAGCCGACTGCAAAGAAAATGTTAAAATGTTCAGTGTACCTGAGTGTTCCCTGAAGTGCTATTTATAGTACCAGGGAAGGTCGAACACTCTCTCCTCCCCTCCTCTGTCCCTGAAAGTGAAATGCGTCATCAGGTCTCTTTTAGCTGAGTCAGCAAGAAAACCCTATGGCAGAATTTCCTGCTGGCTGAGAAAATGCAGAGCCAGTGGAGTTCTTTGGGGGAAGACCCTTCATACACATAACTGTACATTTTTAAAAAAGAAACTATGCTGAAATTAAAGAGGCCATCCTGGATGACTCTGCAGCAAATAATGTGAATTATACCAAAAGACAAAATGAAATAAAATGTATTCCTCATGTATATACTATCAGGACCTCACACATATAAATTAAACCAGAAAAATAAAATTTCATGAGTCAATGTGGTCACTGGTAGTTGAGAGGCCCATAAGGCAGCACAAGAAGAGAAATTCACTTCCTCGATTTCTAGTTTTAAAAGGATGAAAATATAAAAAGTTGTAGCATTTCAATTGTGAAGTCCAAGTGTGCGCCAGGAGTCAAGAATACCTGCACAAAAACAACCAAGACCAGAGAGTGAACTCTAGTGCAGGGTGAGGATGAGGGGCAGGGACAGCCCAAGACCAGTACCCCAACATGTCCAAGGATGATGTGGCCCTCCCCCGCTTTTCTCAGTGCCTCCTGAAGGAGGGTTTGAAATCAACACTAGAAACACCTGCGTTAGATCTGTAATTTATTAGATGTACATTTCAGGATTTATGCTCAAGTTATCAGCTCATTTCCTCCACAAGTATTTACTGAGGTCCAGGCATTGCCTGGGGCGACAGGGACATCAACAATCACCCCTGTTCCCACAGAGCTTATACTGTCTGGGGGAAATGAACGAGCAGACAAATAAGTACAATTAACAGTATGGCAGGTGGTGGCCTGGGCTGTGGAAAGAACTCGCTGGCATGGCAGCATCAGGAAGTGCTTCTGAAGGGGAACTGCCATTTCAATAGGTGGTCAGGGGTAGGGAGAACTCAAAGGAGACAGGCTGGCAAGTCCCTGAAAGAGCCGTGGCAGTCTGGACTCACAGAGAAGTGCAGGAACTGCGAAGAGCTTGAGGAGGCATCTGTCCCGTCCCTGGTGTGAAACAGAGCAATAGCCTGCTGTTTCTGGAGACTAGCAAGCCAGGGAGGAAGAAGTAGAGAGATTAGCGAGCCAAGTGGTAGGAGGTTAGGGAGTAAATTCTGTAGGGCCTTGTAAGGTATTGGAAAGAATTGTTTTTAACTTTATTTATTAGGAAGTATTTTAAATGAAGTCACACTGCACTAGAGCATGTAAGTTTCAGGTGTGCCTCAATGAAAAATCAATAGATGTATAGACTACATCAAGTTCAAATCTACCCTTTTGTTTTTATTCCACCAGGAGAGCACAGTTGTGGCTTCTGCCCTAGTTTGGAAAGCTTGCTCTGCTGTGGTGTGATGAGGTACTCAGACATCCTGAGCAGAAAGAAAGGCTCAGTTAGGAGTGTCCTGTGACAATGGAGACTTCAGTGGTTTGGACTACGGATGGAGCAGTGGAGGGGGTGAGACATAAGCAGATTATAGAGATGTTTGGAGAAAGAGCCAAGTGTATTTGTTGGTATGCTGGAGGTAGGATCAGAGGGACAGCGACAGGATGAAGCCAAGGCTTTAAGCATGAACAGCTATAAATTAGTTGGACTTGCCACTGACTGGGTATGGGCGATTCCAGGAAAAGCAGGTTTGGGGTACATGGCTGGAGCACAGTTTTGAGGTGTCAGAGGTGAGATGTCTGTGAGAGGCTGCAGTGGCAATGCAAGTGGGCAATCACAAACGAGAACAGTCAGGGACCTGGTCTTTCCTGGAGACAGAAAGTCGGGATAGATCAGCATCCAGGAGGTGATTAAAGTCAGGAGAAGGAGCAGAGATAGGAAAGAGAAGAGGACAAGACCTGACTGCCAGGACACTCCGACAGGAAGTCAGGAAGCGGAAGAGGAAACAGAGAAGGAAACTGAGGAGTCCTTGAAATCAAGTGAAAAAAAACAACAACAAAAAGCTTCTGAAGAAGGGGCAAATTGCCTTAAATGCTATTGATAGGTTAAGTCAGACAACCGCTAGAAACGCCACAGCCTAACACCACCAGGTTCTTGGTCACCTGAACAAGGACGAGTTGGCGCTGTGCGGAGACAGAGCCTGATCTTAGTTCAGTGAGTTATACGTGTGTATGTGCTGACTAATTGTATACAGTACGTTAGAGAACAGTGGGTTCACTCAATCCAACTAATATTTAATGTGCTTAGGAAAAGCCAACTGAAAATACTCCTCATTGTTAAAGAGAAGTTCTTGAACTGGATCAGGGAGATGTCCAGGTTTCCAGGCTAAAATCCAGGCCCAGAGCAAGCAGATCTGGGAAGCAGCAGCAGCAGCATAAACCTAATAAATGCACTGCCTCCTACTTCCCAAATTGGGGGGCTCTGTTGGACCCCTCACATTCCACTTCTTTCTCTAAAGGGGTAGCATTCTGCAGAACTATATGAGAGGAGGCACGTAAAGATCGCATCACCGGCGTGGCCATTCACCCATCTCTCTCTTCTTCTTTCATCCCTTTCCCCTTCCTAGCAGAGCTCACTGCCTTGTTCACACTCAAAATGTCTAGAGTTTACGGGTCCTTAGGGCCTGGCCAAACAACGATTAATCTACTTTGATCTTCAAAATTGGAATAATTTATGAGCAGAAAATTTAACGATTATACCCACAGACTATAAAGTCTTTAAGTTCTTGAACAAAATCTGGCAGACGGAGGGGGGAGTCATTTCTGACCTTTTTTCTGCTTGCTACTTCTTCATTTACCTGCTAGCCTTCACACCAAAGATGTCATTTCACTTCAATAAATATTTCTCGAGAGCCTGACTACACTCTCTTGGACATCAATAATGTATCAGTGAATGATAATGGTTCACCAAAACTTAACAGAAAGAAAGGACCTAACTGAGGAAATACTGTGGATTTTTTTCATCCAACTGATGTAATACTATCATGATTTTCTTTTCAACACAGAATATCTCAATTTAGCAGTAGTCCATGACTACCAGAATGATACATGTAAAAAAAGGCACTTTTGATCATTTCACCTCAATATTATGATTTGGGGAAAGAGTATTCTTATTAAAGTACTGCAACTTTTGGACCCCCAAATGTATCTCCTTGCATTCATGCAAGAAAATAACTACTGAATCTGAAAATATAGTACATTCCTTCTGCTCAACTGAAAGAAATACTACCCTAAATAACCGGATGCATTAGGCCTTAGAAATTAGGATTAGCAATGAGCTCGGAATGTTGTTCAACCATGCATTCATCTCATGGACCTTTTTTCAATGTTTATCACTATCTGTTTATTCTATCTGCTAATGACTATATTAGACTAAGCATTTGAATTCAGATTCTGATTTGCTGGGCCCCTCAAACTCTCAGTGCCCCACTGGAAATCAGACATGGTAATAACTCTCCCAGCAATCTCCCAGAATGGTTATGAGACTTAAAATTAGGTGAGGTATTGAACGTCATCTGGAAATTCTGAAGTCCTCTATAAATGTGATATTAGTGATTATTACATATTAAAATAATATATTTTCTGAGGAAATTTTATGCTAAATCACTAGAATGTGTTCTTTTTTGAAGGAGATACTTTCAATTTCAAAGATTTATATAGGTTTTGGACAAAATATTTTCAGTCACTGGCCCTTTGAGAGAACATCTACTATTTGTATAAATCAACGTTTTAAAATGTATATTTTTGTATCAGTCCCAGCAGGTATTTGCTCAAGACTATATAACCAAAGTAAGCACAGATCAGACAATCAATAATTTATTCAATAAGTTATTTCATCAGCAGATTTTTGTTGAGCATCTACTTTCAGCAGTATCTGACCCAAAGGGATGTCTCCTTAATGTCGGACTGAATATATAACTTAATCCCCAAACTGGAGGAACAGCATGAGTACCACTTCTGTCTACGGAAGAGTAGATTAATGAAGCCATTCAGATTCACGCTTCTCACACAGCATCACCCCCAGCTAGCAATGCCTGTGCCTCCTCCTAAGCAGCCTGGGGGCCTCGCTTCTCCTTTCATTTGACAGCGGAGTTGCTGACCTACTGCAGAGCAGGAGACATTAGGATGAGGAACTGGTGGAGACCAAAACAGGCCTACACTCTGCTCGCAAGGAGTATGTTCCAAAGGGAATTTCACAAATTCCACCTGAAGGGTAGAGTGCTGCAAGACAAGAGCAAATCCAATGACGTGACACTCAAATTTGAGATCAAAAGCTTTTTAGGTATGTAAAAAGCTGTTGAGGTATATCTGATCTGCTTGACAATCATGGGATGGTTAAAACACATTGACCAGGGTCTGAATGAGGGTGAAAAACTTGTTACAGATTAGAAGACTTTTTGTGGGAACAAACTCTAAATGCTAATGTAAATATTCCTGGTTGACAATATAACTTCTGGAAGAATGTCTGAAAAATTAAACCTGAAGAATGAGATCTGAAGAATTTAAACGCTGTTCTTTGGGCCTTATGTAAAAATCTCCAGCACATCCCAGAATGGTTTTTCTAATTCTGTGAGAGAAGCTTTCTTTATCAGAGTCATTTTCAAAGCCAGATATCTCACTTCTCCCTTCTTTTCACACGCAAGAGAACGAAGCATTAAAAGCTAGTCTCCTCAATCACCATCACCACACAAGCAAACTTTATGTACTCATCTTCCATCTCACAGACATAACTAAATGTCTTGCATGATAATTACACTATCTCTAGAAGTGATTGAGTTAATCACCATCCATCACTAACTGTTTTAGAGTCTGAGCTTGCCTTAGGAGCAGAGAGGGGAGGAGGGACATAGAGAGAAAGAAAAATGCAAACTACTTACAGATAGAGAACTAGATTAAACTGTGCTGTATTAACTCTTTTCCAGAAATACACATTTTAATGAGAACACCTCTGATTACATCTTTGAGAAATGTTATCTTTGAGGCATATCTACAATACACAAATTAGCGTTGATGTAAAAACAGAATGAAGGATAAACATTCTATAGAACCACTGTTAGACAGGACCAGAGATTAGGGGGCAGGCCATAAAGTCCCCACATTTAACTGACGCAAAATAACAAATCTTAAATTTAGGCTTCTGGGGAGCACCAGGAAGCCAAAATCTTTGGAATCCCAGAAGCACATAGGGAATTCTAAGGTGGTGTCTCACCGACAGTGGTACTCTGCCTGAAGCAACCTAGTCCCTGAGCAGAAGGAGACTGAGGCACCCTAAATTATGAGAAACGAGATTAATGGACAAGAGGTCAATTAGGTATTTTGCATTGGAGAGGATTACACTAAATAACATGTCAGAAGAAAGACAAATACTGGATAATTTCACTCATATGTGGAATATAAAGAAACAAAAAAGAAACAGTCAAAACTAAAGCTAAACAAACCCTAGAAATCTGACTGCAGAACTGAGGCTACCAGGGAGAAAGCGAGGGGGTAGGGAGCAGAGTGGGGAGGGGTCCAGTGGACTGTGGAGGAGGATTACTGGGGCTTTGCTGTTGGGTGTATAACACACCTCTGAAGAGGTATGAACCTATTTCCAACAATATACAGCATTGCAAATCCACATTACCTCTTGGAAAATACAATTTTTAAAAATACCTTTAATTTCAAAAATTCTTCAAAGCAACAAGCTTGTATTTTTAAACATTCTCTTGCTATTGAAGACAGTAACAAAAGACTTCTTGGTTTTAAATAGAATAAGGGCCTCCCTGGTGGCCTAGGGTGCCCATCTCCAGGATGGAGGACCTGGGACATGGAAGAACTGAGCTTGACACAAAGCTTGTGCAGGGCACTGAGTTCTCAAGCAGCAGCACCAAACTCTATTTGCAGTGAACTTTTATACATTCTTGAGCACAGAATACACAAGGCCAGGTATTTTTACTAGTTTTCCCCGTTCCCAGAATTTGAGGTTCCAGGGTGGTCTGAAGACCAGATGTCCGGTCATTCTCAGGGTTTCTATCCTATCTAATTGGCCCAGCCGCGTAGGAATGCAAAAATGAGGGAGAAAGGAAGACAGGGCCCCACTCAGAGTGCGTTCTGTTCCCAGGCTCAAGTCACTTAGCCTAGGGGTCTATCTTTAGACCAAGACCACGCGAGCGTTCTCAGTGTTCCAGCCATTGTGCTGTGCCAAGGACAAAGATGCTCTTGAGCTAAGCTCCATGTTCTTCCACACTAGGGGTTAGTCTCAGCACTGTCACTGCTATAGCCTGAGTTCGACACCCTCCCCCTTACCCCTCTCTCTGCCAGGGAGCTGACCCACAGCAGACCTCTCCTGTTTCGCCCCGCTGCTCCCCTCAGCAGTGTATTTCACTCAATCTGCCTGTTCTGTTCCCCACTCTGTGTCTGGTGAATCCTCTCACCCCTTCCTCCCCCCCGCCCCGCCCCTTTGACCTACACCCCAGTTCTCCTACAGTAAAATAAATAAATGTAATAAAAGATCTATTGGATTACTACTATAACTCCTGCCATATTTCACAGCTTCAATGTAATTTTCTCAGATATCCTAAATCATTTTAGCACCCCTCTTCCTTCATCTTCCTCTAGCTTCCTTCTACCATTTCATGTTCCTGTAACCTACATTCGTTAGATGTCACGTTTATATTTGGGGGAATGGAAGGACATGTCACAAATAATTCTGAATAATTTTGTGTTTTTTCACGAATCCAAAAGGATACATGCACCCATATGTTCACTGCGGCACTGTTCACAATAGCAAAGGTATGGAAGCAACCCAGAAGTCCAAAAATAGATGACTGGATCAAGAAGATGTGGTACATATACACAATGGAATACTATTCAGCATTCAAAGAAGATAAACACATGCAATTTGCAGCGACATGGATGGAATTAGAGGGGATCATACTCAGCGAAACAAGCCAGAAAGAAAGAGAAAAATATTGAATGGTTTCACTTATAACAGGACTATAGGGAAACCAAATAGGAGAGAGACACTAGGGGGAGTGGGGGCAGGGAGAGGATAAGGGCACAAAATGGAGTAGAAAAGGACACAAGGGACCATGGAGATGGATCACGGGTGAATTGGTGGTGGGTTACCCAAGGGGAATACAAAATGTAAATGATATAAATAACAATAACAATATATATTATTTTTTTAAAAAAGCTTTTTTTATGTTTTTTTAAGTAAACAGTCAAGGTAAATTTTGCTGATTCTGTTATACATATAACTTTATACTGACAATCTTTTAGCTTGAAGAGATGATACTTTGAGTTTTACTTCACAACTCAAGCAAAAATATTGTGGATTGGTCGAGTTGGTTTGCTTTACCCTACTGTTACCTCCCAAACCCTTCTCCTTCAACAAGAAGGGGGAGAAAGTCTTCCTAGTCATGCGATAAGGTCTCAATGCTAGAAAAAATACCAAGCCATCCATATTTAGAACCCCATTGGGCACTACCTTCAGGTAAGGAAGAAGAATCCATGCCCATGTTAGATGGGGCTTCAAGTCTTAAGAGAAAAGCAGCAGCTTTGATGTGCAATCCTTCACCATGGCCTGAAAGGCTGCCCCTCCATGCCAGCTGCTATTAGTCATGATGTCAAAACATGCTTGCGCTTATTGATGAAAAATTTCAAGTTTTTGTCCATCAGCACATGAACTCACACATCTAATTGCACTCCAACCCATTCATTTTCATGCATCCACATGGACTCCCACACATAATTATGCTTCACCCACACACATAATTTAATTTCTCACCCATATGTTAATTATATCCTCAACCTAGGCATCTAAATACACCCCCTGCCTCACATCTAATTATAGCCCCCACTTATGAGTGTAATTACACCATTCAGCCACCCATCTAATTATGCCCTCCTTGACATATTTAATTGCACTGCCCTGCTCAAGGACCTAATTACATTCTAACCAGTGCATCAATTAAGCCCCCGAGCCCTCCAACAATATACTTCAGATGCATATCTCTTTATCTCTGTACCCCACTTTATTATTTCAACTAACGATTGGCAACTTCCCATAAGCAAATTACTAGCAAGCATGGCACCCAGCTAAACAGGCAAAATGACAAGATGCTGCTGAATCAAAAGCAGCTTTGGTCCTTTCCAGTAACTAAGCGAGTATGTGTTTGCTTTTCTTCAGTCATTTAACGAGGCCCTTGAAGTCCACATGAAATTTGCAGCTGTTTTCTTACTTTTCATGAGTAATTATTTTTATGATGAAAACATCTACTAATTAGTTAATTTATTTCAGAGACAAATGTTTCTCATTACCAATATTTAATTATTGATTCCTTAAAAGAAAAAAAAAAACATTACCCCAAATCTTGCCTGGGGACGTATAAGTGTTTATTACAGAATATTTGCACATCCCTACCATTCAAGGAAGTTCTTCAAGGAACTGTTCTTCCATTACATGAAAATGAATTTTCAGAAAGCTACTGCTAAGATTTATTTCCCCATTCCACTAATGCTGAAATATTAAAAGATACATTCAGTAGTAATATTCTTTCTACACAGGATTCATATCGAGAAACTGAATGATGTGTTTATATATTGGACACTATTTTCCGATTAAAATTGCTTACTCGATCAACTTTAAAAAAAAATACTACTTAAGCATTCCAAAGAGTATAATTATATAATTTCACACATAATCTGTTACTCCAGGTAAAACTTCTGAAGCTGAATATAACATCAGTTCTATGACCATTCAGCAGAGATATTAAACATTTTATAGTCAGTTCTCTCTGACCGAGGAGTGTCAAAGCAGAAATGAAGAGTGTGTCTATACTGGACCAGAGGCTGCCAGATTTCAAGAGTCCTCAGCATTGTGGAGCATTTCTCATGGCTGGAAGGAAAGGAAATATGAAGAACATACAGAACAGCTCAAAGGTAGCTGTCAGTGACTCAGTCATTCTCACTCCCCGGGTGGAAGTACCACTGGAAGATTCCTCCTATGCAAATGCAGGCAGTGCCCCTTTCAGCTGTGAGCATCGCCCACAGGCAGGATGCCCTGGCTGACAGCATGTCCTCTGTGCCACTGGCAGGTTATTTAACCTTCGTGCCCTCAGCTTCACGTTTATGATGTCATCCACCTCATCCTTTGTTGTGAGAATTACTGAATTATATCTGCCAGAAGTAAGAGATCAATAACCATTATTTCCATTTTTAATGGACCAACATTTTTCTTAGCAACAGAAACTAGAAATCTTGGAGTCATTGTTGCTCATCTCTCTCTCTCAATCTCCCCCAAACACTGACTTCTGCAGAAACTGTTCTATTTTCCTTTCTACCCTCACCGTCAATATGGAAAAAAAAAAAAAATACTCCTCATTATCAGTCAGCTCCTACTTCCGGCCCATTATCCATCCTTCACTCTCACCCTATTCTTCTAAAACAAAGGTGATGGTACCACACATATGTGCATGTGCCCAGATGCATCAAATGATACTCATGAATTGCATGTGGTTCTCTATCAATTACACTTCAATAAAGCTGTAAATGCATGTACCTACATGCATCAAGACAAACATAAAAAAATCAACATTAGTGCAAAGGTAGAGCACTCTCTTACTTAAAAATGTGTCATGTTTGCCCTTTGCTTACAGATAAAAACATCTGAGATTTTATTGAGACTCAGAACCCACCAACATGCCAAATGCGGTCATTCTCTTTCCCAGCATATTTTTGATGTTCATACCACACTCAGTATTCCTTTCACACCATTTCATTTATGTTTCCTCCAGCACAGCCTGAATTTCTTGTCCCCCTATGTATGTTCAAAATGCTACAAGGTCTTCCCCTTACCCTCCCCAACTTTCCCTACTACGTTACCTGCAGATGATTTGTCACCTGTAACATGTGCAATGTCTGCAGGCATTGTATCCAGTAAGAGCCCCTATTAGTTTAAGGAATGCTCAAAAATTGAAGCCGATCGGAGGCACATTAGAATTCATTTGTGCTCAATGAGTCATGAGAATCATGTGTTAAAGCTGTGCACAGTGGCTTGTAAATAGAAGTGAAATTGAATCAAATCATATCTTCAATACTTCAGAGACTTTCAATTTATTATTGTTGTTCTTCTGTTTCACAATGAAAATCTGTTGCTTTTCAAAAAAGGTCACAGGCAGAGAAAAACCCATGAAAAGATGGGGAAACAAAAAAGAAAATGCTGTTCAAGGCAGAAGTGGTTACCCTGCCCTGAGAGAAAAAATGGGTCTCTTTCATTTTTGAAAGTGACACTGAGACACCCATGGGCAAAAAACCCACTCATTTAATCAAATTCGATGTTTTCCCCCCACAAATGAAGAAGTACAAGTGTCAGGCACATTTTCAGTTAAGGACATTTGCAAGTGTGTAATGAGTACCAACCAACCATATACCAGTCATTATATAAGAGGCTGAGGCAAAATGTCCCTCCAGCTCCATGTGCCACTGACTGGATAGGTCGTTCATACTTTAACCAATCATTTAGGTCATTCCCAAGTTTTCACTACAATAAACAATACTGTTCCAAACATCTTCGATGGTAGCAAATCCAGGAAAGCTAAAGGGAAAGGAAGATCATCTGTTTTCTCCTTTGATGTGGATAAGGGCTGGTAAATCGCAGAGCAACATGCAAGAGCCTCTTCAAGAATACCTTTCAACCAGATTACCTCGCCCACTGTGCAGAGAATCCCCCATGTTGTCACTGCCCTGAGACAGGTAACCTTGAGCACTGGTCCAATTATTTCCTTTAAAAAAATCATTAAATATGGAAGCTCTGGGCCAGATAATAAGCACATGCTTATGGCCTTTAATATACACTGCAAACTTTCCAGAAAAACTGTACCAATGTGTCGAGAGCACCTGTGCCTCTCCTCCTCATCTGACTATCTTGGAGCAACTTGGGTTATCTCAATGAAAATTAGCAAGTGGGTAAGTATTCCTCCATTTCCACCAGAAAGACACAATGAGAAGTTCCTTACACCCTATTACAGCTACTTCAGACATGCAGGGGAGAGACTCCACTGTGTTAAAATCATTGCATAGCAACCTACTCAACCTGAGGGTGAAAGCTGTACAGATTAAAAGGATAAATTTCCAGACTTCAGTGTCAACACGTCTGAGTTCAAATCCTGACTTGGAACATCAGCTTGGGACCAGTTTCAAGCTGAGAGATTTTAGGCAGGTCTCTTTAAATCTCTGTATCTCGGTTTCTACATGTATCAATAAAAAGGAGGGAATAATATGTAGGGAGTGCTATATACGTCAGGATTATTGGAAAATGAATGCAAAACATTTAGCAAGAAGCCTAACAGTAAATTCTCAGCAAACTAGAGTTATAGTGTATCCACAAAATCTAATCCCAGTATGAAAATATAGTTAACACATTTCAGATTTTCTCTAATATATTTGATTTTATTAATGTTTCTTAGACATTTTACTTAAATGTTACACTTTTAGAAACTGAATCAATGTATTTAGCCTGCTACTTTATTGTACTGATTTATTGTTTTAATAGTTTTTTGGTGGAGTCTTTTCTATGTACATTGTCATGCCACCTTGCAAACAGTGATTGTTATACTTCTTTTCCAGGTTGGTTTACTTTTTCTTAACTAATTGCTCTAGCTAGGAGTTGGTAATATTATATTGAAAAACAGTGGTGATTTCCTGCTAGTTTTTATTTTTGCTTTTGTTTTCTTATTTGGTTCCCCTATATTCCTCCTATAAGTGAAACCATTTGATATTTTTCTTTTTCCTTCTGGCTATACACAATAATGTAAAGGACATAAATAATAATAATAAGAAGAAGAACAAGAACTAAGACAAGGGAAAAAAAAGAAAAAGAGTGGTGAGAGTGAGCATTTGTACCTGATCTTAAAGGAAAGGCTTTCAATCTTTCACCATGGAGTATGATTGGTGAAAATCCTATATAGCTTTATGTTGAGTTTATGTTCCTTCTGTCCTCATTTCATTAAGAGTTTTTGTATCTCTGTATTTATTGATACGATCATAAGGTTTTCATCTTTCCTTTTGTTGAAGTGGTGAATTACATTGATTAATTTGTGTTATGTTGAACCATACTTGCCTTCCCAATTGGTGGTGCTGTATGATCACTCTAATGTATTGTTGGGTTTGGTTTGCTAGGATTTGGGGGGGGACTTTTGCATCATTTATTTAAATGAATCTATCTATTGCTTCTACTTATACACTTTTAGTACACGTTTATTATATCAAAGGAAATCATTCCAGCCTCTCAAATTACCCTATATTAGAAACAAATATATTTCTTTTTTTTTAAGGTTTATTTATTTATACATACAAGCTGGGGTACAGCCAGAGGCATGGAGCACTGAAAGGGTTCACCAGAGACAGAGTGGGGAGCAAAACAGGCAGATCAGAAATACACTGCTGAGGGGAGCAGCGGGTGAGGCAGGAGAGGTCTGCCACACCCCGTGGGATTCTCCCCAGCTGAGCATTGAACTTGCATCGCACGCTGCCGACAGCTCCACAGCGCAGCGCTCAACCACTGCACCATCAGGGAGGCCCAATATATTTCTAACTTAAAATAAAATACTGAATTAAAACAAAAATGAGTTTAGTATAATTTAATTTTTCTTCTAAATAGGAGTATTTCAATTAAGAAACTTTGTAGTAATTATAATAATTATAAGTATTCACTGCTTTATTTGCATATGTCTTGCTCTGGAGTCATAATTAGTAAACTGACAACATCTTCAGCATTTCATTAAAGTCATTTTCCTATTTTTTGTCCATATTCACTTGTATCCTCTTCCCTGCCACCCTCTCTCTTTTGAATTTATGGCAGTCTTTAACATGCTGTAGGGTAATCCCATCTGTCTGCAGTCCCCATAGATACATAGGTTTTCCCCACACTTATCAACATGATTCTTGAGTAAATTAAGCTTTCACTGTTTGATCATCAGAGGTTTTAATGGACCACTTGTCTCACATATTCCTTCACTGACTCAGAAAAAAAAATGTGTATTGAGAGAGTGATTTGAGAGGCTGGAATGATTTCCTCTTATATAATAGAAGTGTACTAAACATAAGGTCAACTCCAAAAAAACACTGACAAAAGAAGTTCAGAGACAGCTGACAGAAGCCTCAGCACTGCTAAAACCCATCCTACCTAATAAAAACTTTGCATACAGATACAACAATAACACTGATGAAGTCTCTATATACATAACACAGCTAAATTATTCATCTCTCACCATCTAAGAGCCCAGCCATGGAAAGAATCCCCAAGTTATGGAGAACATGACATGCGCCACTTACAAACCGGTGACTTGAGATGGTTAACTGAATCTGTCAGCCTCAGTTTCCTCATCTATAATATGGGGACAAATGTAAGAAACTACCTTCACAGAGGCATTAAGAGAATTAAATAAGAAGATAATTATAAAAAATGCCATGTCTGGCACTTGGAAATCACTTGGTAAATATTTGCTATTAATATCCTCAAAGGTTACAAGCTCCAATAACCATGAGATCTCGTCCGTGTTTTCTGAAAAATTTCCAGGACCCTGTTCTCCACACCTTCCCCTGCTGTCCCTGTATATTCCACAGCCCTCCAAGGTTCTGCTTACAGATTATCTCAATCATCTGAAAACATGAAAAGAGATTTTTATACACAAAGACTTCCACGGTATAACCTAAAACACAAAATTTGTGTTTCTTTCACTACTCTCTCTTTAAAGACATGACATTGTCTATGCCATTTTATTGACACTATTTTTATTAATATGATAATAGCTTGCCTTTCTCCCCCTAGGTGAGGTTTGCTAGTGCTCACTTCATCCACCCTGCATCTTATAAATTCTTACCACTCACTAACTATCGTATTGCCCTAAACGCAAATCTCCATTTTCTATCGAATATATTCTCCCTTGCTTCCTAACATGAAAGTCAGCAATGACATTTGCAAGTGCTTTAAGAATTTAATAATTGTCAACTACTTTTTAAGTTAGAGCTGTTAAATTATTCCTTCTAAACAATAACAACCTGAAAAGGAAATCTTAGAGGAGTTGCTTCCTTTATGGCATTTACTAATTTCCCAGAAAGTCACAATGTTTTCAAGTCAAAGGACGTTTGAACTGCCCATACTACACACTAGTCTAAGGACAACTGTCTTAACTGCCCAGACTACACACTAGTCTAATGTCTAAATCTGTCTGAAATCTTTCTTCCTGGTTAGAGTTCCAAGGGGTTAAAGAATTATCACCGTCTCTGGCAAGAGGCTGTTCGGGAGTTATATTGATTGGCTTCTTTCCTAAAGATATTGGCTCCCCTCTGCTACAGCGATGAAAAGATGTTTTCCTCTTGCAGATGAGCCAAGATAACTTGAAAACAAGCAGGGCAGCAGTATGTTAATTTAAAAGATGGTGGGTATTACAATAGCAGTGATTTCAAAATATAAATCCCACACATTATTTTGTGGAAAAGTTAGCACAGAAATATCTGATGATGAGAAGACTGAAGAACAGGGAGCACCAAGGTCTCAATGCCAGGTCCTCGAGCACAGGACGGCAACTTGTGGCCAGGAGGGACCCAGAAGCTGCCGCCTCTTTGTCCCATCCCCGCTTCTGCCACTTAATTCTAGGTGAGCAGAAGGCAGACTGACTCAGTTGGCATCACCACCTGTGATTTCAAATCTTCAGAAAGGGCGCTCATTTCTCCATTGTGGTGTCTCCTTGATTTATTTCACTACAACATGTTGGGGGCCTGAGGCTAGGCCGGAATGCTCCTGGAGATCAAAGGCTGAGCTGATACTTCCAGTCTCTGTGCTCGAGATAAGGACAGGATGGTCCC